>VSMD01056505.1:0-70748 GCA_008750895.1 Mirza zaza
GTGTGTGTGTGTGTGTGTGTGTGTGTGTTGCAATGTTTCTCCATTCTCTGATAGAAGAAATGCTTCCCTTTAGCCTGACTACACTCAGGCTCCCTTTGTACAAATGGTCCCTCAGTCAGGCTCGGGGGACTCTAGAGAGATGTGGCACTGCCACAGAACACAGCCAGAGGCTCTGGGGGCAGACGAGGGGAGGCAGCGGGCAGAGGAAGAGACGAATACAAGGGAGAGGAGAGCTGGTGCCTTCTGGCCTGGCTTGTTCATTACTGCAGCTTAGGAAGCAGGGACATGGCAGAAACCACGTCAGCTCAATATTTTTCCCTCTTTTCCTTTCTCTTCAGTGTTTTTCTCCCTTAATTCCCCAGTAGCCCAAGACAAATTCCAACTACCAGCAGCACCCTTATATTCTCAGCATGTGAGAAGAGAGTTGCTAATACCCTCTGGGTAATTCGTTTAATTAAAGCTCAGGACATATGTTGGTTCCTGGTATAGATGAAGAAATGGAAAAAAAGTGAGAGGTCAAGGGAGTTAATTACCCATGGCCAGATCCATAGACTCTGCTGATTTCTTGTGTCCTTTATTCGCCAAAGAAAGGAGCAGAATGGAGAAGCATGGCTACATTGTCAGTTCCATTCAGCAGCATACTCTGAAAGTTGTGCATTAATTATGGTGTGAAATGTTAAGCAAAATGTATTACATATCTCTTTATCTTTTTATATGCTGGGTCCCTATTTGATTAGAATGGCAATTTAATTTATACTGCCTTTGTTGGGTTTGCAACTTAATCAGACCCGCAGCCTTGCTGTGCCAGCCACTAGAGAACAGGCTGCTGAGACTTTGGAAGAGAGCCTCACTGTCACACTGTGATGATTTCTATGGCATCAGTTGGCAAGGAATTGGTGATCCAGTTGGGCACAATATTTAGCATTGTGTTTAATATTATTCATATATTCTTCAGACATTCAAGTGGAATGGCCGTGCAAAACTATACAATATGCCCAAACCCCAAGAAAGCCTGGATCTGCTGGCTTTGAAATTTCTGTATATTCACTGGATCCATTGTGGTAGTTTCTAAAATCTCAAAGTATGGCTTTTTTAGTGATGTGATGGAATTATAGTACTGTAAGTACATATTTTTAAAGCCTTCATTCACTTACTCATTAAATATATCTCGAATGGCTGTTACAGGAAGGTATTGCTGTTGGTAGAGGGGACACAAAGTTTCTTCCTCCTGGGTGACTCCCTCCCTCTATTCTATAGCCAGTCAGCCTTCTGGTAGCACCCTGTACCTTTATTTATTTTAACAGATCAAGGTATCATATAGAACATCTGGTATCTTGATATTTAATCTGAGATACCTGATGGGAAAGTAGCCCCTGGTTGGGTGCACCTGTAGTCCCAGCTACCTGGAAGGCTGAGGCAGGAGGATCATTTGAGTCCAGGAGTTCAAGGCTGCAGTGCACTGTGGTCCTGCCTGTGAGTAGCCACTGCAGTCCAGCTTGGGCAACATAGTGACATCTCATCTCCTAAAGAAAGAAAAGTAGCCCCCAGACACTCTATCTAGGTTTTCAAATTTATCAGCTTGTGAACCCCATGGAAATAGAGTGTCTTGTCTCTAATGGGTCCAACAAAATCTTGGGTATGCTTTTTTATTGACTAGCCCAGTTTGGGTTGCATGACCACACCTGACGCTATCTCTGTGGCCGGGGTTGGTGGGCTCTGCTTGGACATACTTGGGCTCAATGCCTACTCTAGAGGTGAGGGGGTTAGGTCCTCACAACCACATGTTTTCCTAAAGCACAATTCTCCAAAAACAAGTTAGGTAGGATGGTCAGAACCAAAGCAGCAGATGGCTACTGCCCAGTCCAAACCTCTCTCACTGGTAGCAGAGCTGGGTAACCTAATTGCTTAATCAGCATCTCCACTTGGATGTCCCATATGCACATCCAAATTGCCACTTAGAAAACTGGTCTCATTGTCCTTCCCCACAAAATTACGCTTTCCCTTGCGTGCCTCCTCTTGGTGAAGCATGCAACAGTCCACCAACCGCTCAAATCAGGACCTGCTCACTGACTTGCGGGCCTCCAGCCTCCTCTCTCCTGTGGTCAGTGTCACCATTTCTTGTCTCTGTTTCTCTCCTCTAGCCTTACTGCCACCTCCTTGGTCAGATCCTCCTCATCTCTCCCCAGATGACTGCAATGGCCTCCTAACTGGCTTTCTTCTCTTCAACCCTGTCCTTCTCCAATCCAAGTTGGTCTTTCTGTAACTAAAATACAACCATGTCTCTCGCCTGTTTTAAACCCTGCAATGGCTATCCAGTGTCTTCAAGAGAAAACGCAAGCTTTTAACACTTGGCATACTAAGCTTTGTCTTTTATATGAAGCCCCCTCATCTGGCTTGGGGACTGTCCCTCTGGCTTTCACAGGCTACCTGGACTACTCTGATAACACTGTAATGATTGTTTGTTTGCCTGACTCTCTCCCTAAACTGGAATTCTTTGAGGCTGGAATATTGCAGTTTGTCCGACACGCATCGCAAACCCTTCATAGCTTGCTCTCTTGTTTGAGCCAAAAAGTTAAAAATTGCATTTACAAGACTCCCTTGCAGCTAGGTTGTAGAAATGTGATGTAGGTTCCCCCAAGCAGATAGATGTACCTGTAGGATACTTCAGTTAGAAGAGAGCAATGAAGATGGAATCTTCTGGTAAGCCAGAGGATCTGGCTTTTTGGGGCAAGGTAACAGTTGAGTTTCTAGGATCCATCCTCTGGCACTCTAAGGTGACCATGGAAATGAAGCTTTCATGAGAACATCTCCTTGGTGTGGTTGGTCATTTTCCTTAGTCTGCATAGTTCTCAGCTGCATTGCAGTTGCCTGTATAGACACCAAGCCTGGCCCTGACCCTTCCTGAGATTCTGTGAGCTACCCAATTTTTAAACAATAAATTCTTTATGCTTAAACTAGTTATAATGGATGCTGTTGTCTACAACTAAGCACCTTGATTATTAATAATATAGATGATGTTTAACACATCTTTGTGTTTGCAGTAACCAGCACAATGTCTGACCCTTAATAGATGCCGCATGCCTGTTTGTTGAATGAATGCTTGCACGGATACATTTTTTTCCTGTTTTTGGGGTGCTCGCTGTTTGATAAGGGAAGCACACATGAGAATAAATATTTCAAGGCAAAAATTGAACAGAGTTATGCACGAAACCTACAAAAACACAAAGATGGGAGCACTGAGGACGTCCCAGGGAAGGTCACCTTTGAGATGAGCCTTCAGGAATGAGGAGCAATTCACTAGCTGGACAAGGAGATGAAGGTCATTCCAGGGAAGAGAAGGGTCTCTGCAAACATAGCCATGTGAGGTGGCAGGGCATGTTTTGGGAATGTGTGTGATTGCACAGGATTTTCCACAGGGTTAAGAGATGAAGATGGAAGGGAGGGAAGCCAGGGTTTGAACTGCAGCAACAAGTATAAAGGTGAGCATTCTTAGTGCTTTCTAGAGGCCTGACGTTGAAACTATGCCACTATGTACACTATCTCATTTAATACTCAATATCATTTTTATAGGTAAATATTAATTATATAATCTTAATTGTTTCATTTTGTGTGTCAAATATGAAAATCTATAGGAGTAAGTAGCTTTGATTGGTAAAACATGTAAAAGTCCTTGAAATTAGTTGTAATTAAAAATATTTTGCTTTTGTTTCATGGAGATTAAATTTTAACTCTATTATTCTAATTAAAAATGACCGTTTTGTTTCTTAAGAATAAAGATATTATTTATTAAGACACTAGACACAAGTGAACTCATACAATTGCTTTGCAGTTTACATGGTTGAGTATTTTGACAAGGAAGTCATTTTTCCAAGTTTTTAAATACAATATGAAAGTTTTTTTATAAGAAATTAGATTATTCATAACACATAGTATAAACTATTATGCCCAGTATTAATTCTCATTACTATTATTACTCTCATTTTACTGGTTAAGAGACTCACCCAAGGTCATAGACTCACCAATGATAGAATTTGTATTCAAATTGAGTGCTCTCTAAGAAGCCTGCTAAAGAATTTAGACTTTATCTACAAGTCAATAAAACCAATGAAAGTTGGACAATAACATGATTAGATTGTTGTGGCCAAAGAATTGGAGAAGGGGGGCTTGACTGGAGGGACTTGTTAAGAGTCTAGAGGAGAGATGATGTCAGCCTCAACAAGTCAGGGGCAGTGAGAATGGGAGAATTGGATATATCTAAGAAATACCTTGGCAGTGCAATAGACAAAACTTGGACACTGTGCACATGCTGCAGAGTTAAGGGTGAGGCTGAGGCAGGGGGTGGATGGTAGATGGTGGCACCAGCAGTAGAAATAGGAAAAACAGGTGAAGAAGCTGGCTAGGGGCTAATTAATGATTTTAGTTTTAGATGACTTAAGACTTGATCCTTCAGAACACTAGCTTGGAGATCATCGAGATGTCGCTTTGCCCAAATCTGAAGTCTCCGGGACCCTGGAGCAAGGCCTGGTGTCCTGGGTGCCTTGGCAGCCGTTCAAGCATGACTGGAATCCGGCTCAGCATTAGGCCAAGTGACCACACAGCCTTGTGCTGCTGCATATTTAAAATTACTTGTCAGGCAGAGGAGCTACAGAGAAGAAAGGCTCTGCCTGGGGAAGGCAAACATCCGCACTGTTCAATAATTCACCGCAGAGCTGGTCTTGGCCGCGGAGTTACCGTCACAAGGAGCATTTTTAAAGTCAAACCCAATTTCCGTGCTAAGTCACGCCCGAGCAAGCTGGACAAGTGCCAAAAGGCAAGAGAAGCTTCCAGACCTCTTTAGAAACAGGCCCTGAGAGTTAGGGGTGCTGCATGATAAAGCTGTCAGTCTGGTCAGAGCAGCTGGGCATGTGACTCATTTACATATGTCACTTCCTTCAGCATAATTCGGTCCACGGGCCCCTAACTCCAAGTCCTGTGGGCACACAAAGCTGTCCATCCAGCACAACCTGCTACCATCAGATTCAGGCTGTATTTATGGGAGGGGTGTCTGGCCTTGTGTTCCTCATCCTTGTGCTGCTCTGGACCAACTCACAGCCCCTCCGACCAGTATCTGGCTCTTTGAAGAGAGGGGCACTTCCGAGGAGGGCCCCAGGGACAGCCTTTTTGTGGGGCTGGGCTGGGCAGCAGAGGGGGTGGGCTGCCTGCTGGGGGAGTGTGGAGCTGCTGGAGCTCTGGAGGGACTGGCCAGCCAGCTTTCCCACCATGCTCCTCTGCAGCCAGCCTCATAGACAGGCCTTGCATGGGGGCTGCCTGTTTCCTTGCTCCCCTCGGGCCCTGCTTCTGGGCCGCCTTGGTGAGCCTTGGAGCCCGTCCTACCCACTTGGGGTCAGTTAATAAGCAGAGACCTTGATTGGGCTTTTATGGGCCTGCCCAACCCTGCCCAAGGTAGGGTATTGATATTGAATGGTTAGTTCCCTGGTTAGGGCTGAATTCAGGCTTTCATCCTTTCCTCTAAAAAAAAATTTTTTTTTAATTTTTGAGTTGGTCGCTGGGCAAAGCTGCTCCCAGCAGGAGGAATTTGGCCTGGGTGCTCCAGCTGCCCTAGCCTGCCTGGCCTCCCCATAGGCCAAAGGCCTTCATATCTCAACTCATCTATAACCCATGAGCAGAGCCAGCAGCTAACAGAAACTAGAAATAACAAAAATACGCCCTTCTCTTGTGAGCTAGCAGAGTACTGCATCCAAAGCGAGACTTAGTGGCCAGGACAGACACTGGACTTCAGTCCCCACCTGCCCGTCCTGCCAGCTCCTCTGTGCAGGGCACAGCTGCGTGGCTGTAGGCGGGGCCCTGCCCGCGAACAGTCGGCCGGTGTGCTGTGGTCGGCTTTAGAGACCCTTCTGCAATCCTCGCCCCCACCATGTAATTCAAAATAAAAACGATACTGACTCTTAAAACACAGACTTACACAAATGCCGAAATTAAGTTGATTTCACTTGAGATGTTTAGATTATAAAATTTCAGTTCAGTTCTCACTGAAGCTCAACATTTCTCAGTTGGGGGGAGGTGCCTGCTGGGCTGGGTCTCTAAATGCATGTTTAGGCAGGCCTCCGGGCAGCTCTGCCCTGGGTTCCCAGGCCCCAGAACCTGCAGCCCCTATGGCTAGACCTCCCTGACACTACCTGCCTGGGGGGGGGGGGGGCAGCCCACCCTTCCTGGATTCTGTTATCCTGCTCAAGGAGACTCTTCCGACATTGGCTAACAGCGCTTGTGTCTGGGTTTTCCTTCCCCCCTCATGTTGGTTCTCAGAGTTTGGAGGAACTTTCTGGACTCACTTGAGAGCCCCATCCCAGGAATAACACAGTCTCATCTGTGCTTTGGGTTCCAAACCCCTAGTCTTTCCTGATTGTGTCTGAATTCCAAATCCAGCCTTGCCAAGTGGCCGCCTCATGCGATTATAACTGGGTCCAGAATAATCCATGACATCTGGAAGGTCAAGACCATGGTGGAAGTCTAAGAAATCTGGCTTCCTCCATGCCCTCTGGTAATTTTAAAATAAGTCCACACATTATTTGATACTCTTCCTTTCAAGAGTATTCTCCTCCACTCAAGTGTAGGCTGGACTTAGGAAGTTGCTTCTTATGAAGAGAATGCGCCTTCTTCCTTGATCTCTGTCTTGGAGCATTTGCTCCAGGGGAAGCCAGCCACCATCCTGTGGGAACACTCAAGTAGCCCTATGGAGAGGTCCATGTAGTGAGAAACTAAGGCCTCCTGCTAGCAACAAGCAATGGACAGTCACGAGTCAGCCACCTTGGAGTGGAACCTCCTGCCCCGGCCAAGCCTTCGAATGAATGCAGCCCAGTCCACGTTCTAAGTACAACCTAGTGAGAGACCCTGAGCCAGAACCACCAGCCCAGCCACGTCTCAAATTCCAACTTTGTGGGAAATTTATGCTTATTGTTTTAAGCTGCTGAATTAGGAGATAATTTGTTACACAGCAATAGCAAACCAATACATGCCCTAAAGATGGAACTGGAGGGAGGGATGGGAGGGGTCTCACCAAATGATTTTCTACACGAGGAGCTGCCATGTTATTTAATACCCTTTTCCCAAAGGTATCACAGCCTAATGGCTTTTTTACCTCTCTGTCTCCCAAAATAACCATGAGCCCTTGAAAGGAGGAATCGTGACTTAGCTTTGATTTAACCAAGCTCTAAGGATATAAACTTCAAGGTGCAGGTAACAGAAAATTCTTTATTTTTCTGTAACTCACCCTAATATCTGTTTGGGATGTCTGTTCTGAGAGTGGCAGAAACAGCCCATTCTGGGGCTCTCGACCTCTCAGATCCTGTTTCTCTCGGCTCCTTCCTCCCCCTTCCAGGCCATGGGAAACAGTCCGTGGCATCCGCATCCTGCAGGGTGTGGGAGATCCTGCCAGGTGTCCTCAGGCCTGCCAGAGCTTTATAAGGTTTGCCACTTCTGGGCCTTTTCCCTGGAAAGGAGGCTCAAATCCACTCCCCACCTCTGAAACCTTAGGACTTACCCCAGTGGCCAATTCTCTTGCTTTTACCTTTGCTCTTAGATATGTGCCTCTGACTTCCAAATCTGTTGTTTAGGGCTAGAGACATCCAGGGCTTTGAGGGTGTGTGTGTGTGTGTGGTTCTTAAACTTCACAAAAATTATAAAACATTTTAACATATGGAAAAATCAGAAATCAGCAGAAAATTTGTGGCCGGAAAAAAATTGTAAAAATTGAAAGATCAGAAAATAATATGACATCAAGATTAGACAGATGCTAACATTTTGCCATGTTTGCTTTAGAGCCTTCTCTTTCTGAAAATCAGATAAATCACTATAGATAGAGCCGGATACCCCCAGCCTGCCTGCTCTTTGGAAGTAACCACTATGCTGAAGCTGGTGTTCATCTGTCCCTTGGAGATTTTTGTTCTGTTACTACTTGTTTATACATCTAAAAAGAGATGTTCTATTGTCATATACATATTTAAAGTTTTACGTATATAGTATCATATTGTACATAGTCAGTTTTCACTTTTTTCTATTCCATATTATATTTCCCTCATTTTTAAGGTTAATGACTTACATAAACTGATGCATGTTTTGACAAATGTATCCAATCATATAATTATCACCAAAATTAAGATATAGAGTAGATTTGTCACCCCAAAAAGTCACGACTAGGACCTTTCTTTTCTTTCTTTCTTTTTTTCTTTTAGAGACAGGGTCTATCTCTGTTGCCTAGGATGGAGTATAGTGGGGTCATTGTAGCTCACTGTAGCCTCCAACTCCTGGGCTTAAGCAGTCCTCCTGCCTTAGACTCCTAAGTAGCTGGGACTACAGGTGTGATCCACCATGGCTGGCTCATTTTTAAATGTTTTGTAGAGACAGGGTATTACTATGTTGCTCACACTGGTCTTAAACTCTTGACCTCAAGTGATCATCCTGTCTTGGCTTCCCAAAGTACTGGGATCACAGGCATGAGCCACCACGCCCTGCCAGGACCTTGATTTTTGATACGCATATACTAGAGTCTAGAAAATAGAAAGCCTAGCCTTACTTCTGAATCTCGGGTATTTCGCCTGCCTTTTCTGTGATATTATTTCCTGTGTGAAGCAATGAATGCCTGAGAACCGCGGGAGGATGGTTGGAGGACAGCTAGGAAATTCACAAGCAGGAATCTCAGTAATACTCTCGAATTGAAGTCCCAGTGCCTAGCCAAAGACAGAGCCACAAGAAATATTCATCAGCTAGTGAATAAATAAATGAATAAATGAAGCGACTTATGAATAGAACGATAGACAGGAGATTGTTCTCTTCTCCATTCTTTCTGGGTACCGGGAGTCACCAAGAAGCCTTCAAGGCCAGGCACCTGCTCCTCTGCTGGGCTGCAGCCCTGTTCCTTGGTCTGCAGCTGCTGGGGGAGGTGGGGCCTGACATGAGCCCCAAGAGCAAGGTGTGTGTCCTGCGCTCCTATCTCCAGTATTGCTCAATGAGGTCGGATAGGCCCTTCCTGGATGGTGAGAGGGTCCCTTTCTGGGCCTGCCCCTGCTCTCACCTGCTGTCATTCTCCCAGTGAACCCGCAGGGCAATGCTTTCTCTCCTCATGAGAAGAAATGAATTCACTTAGACTTCTAAGTATAAAAGTGTCAGTGGAAGACTCTCTTAAACTCTGTAAACCCTAAGACTCAGCCTTCCCAGTAAAGACCTCAATGCTCCCTCTTTCCTTCCTCTGCAGCCCCAGGATCTTGGTTAGCAACTGTGGCTCCCTGTTTGATACATATTTTCAGGAGGCAAAAGGATTCTGACTGATCAGTCGCGTCTGCGTGAGAGGTGGACAGAGAGTGAGAGAGTAAATACAGCTAGCTGTGTTTACCAACCCTGACCTTTCTCTGATGCTGCCATAGCATTCCCTAAGATGTTACAGAAGCAAGCCCTCCTGTGGCGAAAAGCCTCTCTGCCCTTCTAGTTGGCCCAGGCAGTTAACTGACCTACCAAGACTCTGTCTGGATGTGGCCATGATGGCATCATTCTCCTTACATCTAGGCTGGGAAGATAACAGCAGAGGAGTTGGCTTAGGACTCCAGCAGATCCTCTCTGTGCCGCAGGCAAATCAGAATAGATGTCTGAACTGGCCTTCATTTGTCATGGCAGATCTTAACAGCAAGTCCCAGGGAGTTTTGACGAGGTAGCATCCTGACTGAGGTGTGCTCTTGTGTAAGAGAATGAGGCACACAGGTCCTTGCATCTTATTGCTTCCTCTGATGGAAAAGAACGGACAGCCTGGCCCTGGGGATTCTAAGTCGCAATGGGAAAAAGAGCAGTGCCAACTTGTATTGTTCACTTTCAGCTTGCGTGTGCCGGCCCCGTTGGGGTGGGCTGTCCATTGAAGGTTTGTGGACTTTTTGCTTCTGCTAACTGGTCACAATACAAAGACAAGCCAGAATCTCTGGGCTTTATTTATTTATTTATTTTACAGATGAGCCCTTGCTCTGCCGCCCAGGCTGGAGTGCAGTGGCTTGATCACAGCTCACTGCAGCCTCCAACTCCGGGGCTCAGGGGATCCTCTGACCTCAGTCTCCCATGTAGTTGGTAGGCACCACCATGCCTGGCTAATTTTTTAAGTTTTTGTAGAGACAGGGTCTCACTGTGTTGCCCAGGCTGGTCTGGAACTTCTGGCCTCAAGCGATCCTCCCACCTCTGCCTCCCAAAGTGCTGGGATTACAGGCGTGAGCCAGTGTGTGTGGCCAGAATCTCTAGGTTTGAAAAAATGCTTGGCTAAAATATGCAGCAGTGCTCTGTCTTCTACCCCATGGGGGGTTGACAGATCTCCACCAGTGCCCAGCTGAAGCAAAGCCTCTGCAGAGACAGGTGTGCCCTCACCCTGCGGGGCTCCCCTGGGGGAGGGTGAGTTTGGAGGACGGCAGCCCCCACACCACTGCTGAGGTACCAAGCTTCAGTGATCTCCGGTCCTTACTGCCCAGCGAGGAAGCCTTGCTGTGTCTGGATTGTATAAATATTGAATAAGCCTGCTTGGAAGATTAGAAATCCTTGAAGGAGTTGGGGAGAGGAGGAGAAGGAGTTCAGAGCAGAAGATGGTACCAGAAAATGCTGACCCTCAGCTAAGAGTTAATACAAAAGTCAGCAACAAAAGAATGAGAATGGATCCTATCAGGCATGGCTTCTATTCTAGGCTTGGAATTTGTACATGCATTACTTTTAAGGTATAAATTGCGCAAGAATTTAACCATCTGGGTCAGAACAATCAGAAGGAAGAAAGAATTTACCTCTTGGTTTGGTTTTCTAAGGTTTCCTTCTTTATTTAGGAGTCCAGCTTGTTAACTTGAGGCTTTGGTCTTCTGCCTTCCTCACTCACTGCAGGAGAGTCCTCCACCCACCTGCTGGGACAAATGCCCTTAGGGACCTTTCATGGGTAGGCCATTCTCCAAGGGACCCCCATCGGCTTAGGGGTCATGTTTCCTAAGAAGCCTTCCCTGACACCCCAAACCTGGGCCAGGCCCCTCTCTCTGCACCCACACAAGGCCCCACATATAACACTGGCATGTCTATGTGTCCTTCTCTCCCCGGACTAGAGCGGCCAGGCCAGGTTCAATGCCTTACTCACCAGTACATCCCCAGCCCCTAGCCCAGAGCCTGATGCGTAATAGGTGCTCAAAACACAGGCATTGAATGAAAAAGTACATGAGAAAGTATATGGGGGACCTCGGCTGTGTTCAACACACACACCTGTGTTGAACAGATGCTCTGAGGCCCAGCCCTCCAACTAGCAGGATCTTCTGAGCTGTTGTGACTTCTCCAGGTAGTTGCTGGCACCATTCAGGAGATTAGACAGGGTTGCTCCTCTTGCAAAAGCTAAGCCCTGAGTTTTACCATCTGCCCTTTCCTTTCCTAGTGGCACCCACAGATCCCACAGCTTTGTCTGTCCTGGAACATAGCATGCCCAGAAGGCCACCTGAAAAGACATGAAACTCTCTTCCTACAGTGTGGTCAGTCCAGGCTCAGACGTGTTGGGAGCAAGTGGCAGGCGCACAGTGGGGTGTGGTTTCTCCTGCCTGGTTTAGGGAGAAAGCATTTCATGAGTCTCCTTGCAGCCTTTTTGACTTCTCTCACCATCTCCGGCTGCTCTAAGCCCAGAGTCTTGGGGCTTTCTGTCTTTCTTCATGTTTACCTTACTTACTTTTCTTGTCAGAGGCTCAGACATTTTTTTACTCTTTCTCTCTGTTGTGGGTCCTTGGATGAGCAGGGCACTTTGGGGTCAGGGTCCCCAGGTTTCCAGTTGAAAATCCTTTCCTTGTAACCCCCTGAAACATGCTATAGGCCAGGTCCTGGGTCTCCTGTATTCGTACTCTGTGTCCTTGCTAGTGTGCTGTTCTCTGTCCTCTAGTCCCTACTGAACACACTCACCGGGCCTCGAGTCCCCTGAAGGTTCACCACCCCTGGGCCTGCCCTGCACAACTCCTGCCCTGCGGAAGTTTCCTCGCCCAGCCACACCCTCCCCCAGGCCTCACGTCAGCTCTGCCTCCCCCAGGGTCTCCCACTGAACCCCCCACCCCAACTTCCCGACTTCCACTGCTTCACAGTCCCTTGCCAGCCTGGATCTCCGCCAGTGCACTGCGATTTGGGGAAAGGACTCACAGTGTCAAATGGTCACTCTCCTCTGTCCTCACTTGCTCTTTCTAATGAGAAGGTGCCACAGGCCTGGAGAAAGTGAGCAGGAATTTACGGGGAGGCAAAGGGAAAACCTCATTCCAGGAAGAGGAAACAGACAACACGAAGGCCCCAAGGAAGAAAATGAATGAAAAAGGGACAGCCAGAAACCTGATGTGACCCGGGGTGGGGTGGGGTGAGGTCCTGGGGATGGGCAGGAAGGCTTGTCTTGGTGTCCGGGAAATCATCAAAACACATCTATGGGCAAGAGAGTTACTCATTAGCTCTGTGTTTATATCAACTGCTCCTTGGCTCATAGGCAAACAGCTGGTCTTGAAACTGATAAGAAAGTTGATGAGAAAAATTAATAAGAAATTGGTTGTTATAACCCCATAGAAGAATGAACACAAAATATGATTAGAAATTCGCAAAAAAGAAAATATAACTGACTCAAATGTATAAAAGATGTTTGACCTCACTCATAACGAGAAACACAAATCAACTCTCTACTGAGCTACCATTTTCTCTTATTATATTGGTAAAAATCCATGAATTCGATAACACATTGGCACTCTCAAACACTGCATGTAGAAGTGTAAATTAGCACAACCCCAGTGGAAAGCAGTTTGGCAATATCTACCCAAATTATAAATGTTTATCCAGCAATCCTACTCTTCCATTTCTGAGATTTACTGCAGAGATAGACTGTATATATGTGAAAGAATGTATAGTCAGAGTTATTACTTGCAGCACTGTTATAAGGGTAAAATACAGGAAGCAGCTAAGTTTCTATCAATAGGATACCATTACATAGATTCTGGTCCGACTATAGAATGAAATACCGTGCAACTGTGAACAAGAGTGAAGACGTGTTCTCTGTACCGACAGGGAAGAGTTCCAAGACATGCAAGACATGTTATTAAATGATTAAGCAACATGCAGAACAGAGAATAGAGAATGCTACATTTTGTGCAAAACAGGGCAGAAGAAATAAGAATATGTCTTTGCATTTTCTTGTAAAAACATAAAGGAGCTCGAGATGGATGCAAAAGAACCGAACAATGGTTGCCCAAGTGGAGGGGGCAGAAGTGTGGGAACCAGGCAGGTGGTGGGGGTGGGGGGAGAGGACACTTTTCACTGTGAACCTTTTTATACACATCCCTTGGGGTTTTTTTTTCAATATATATATTTTTTGAGACAGTCTCACTCTGTTGCCCTGAGTAGAGTGCCATAGCATCAGCCTCGCCCACAGCAACCTCAAACTCCTGGGCTCATGTGATCCTCCTGCCTCAGCCTCCCGAGTAGCTGGGCCTACAGGTGCACACAGCAACGCCTGGCTAATTTTTCTATTTTTAGTAGAGACAATGTCTCACTCTTGCTCAGGTTGGTCTCGAACTCCTGAGCTCAAGCGATCCTCCTGCCTCATACTCCCAGACTGCTAGGATTACAGGCATGAGCCACCGGCGCCCAGCCCATTCCCTTGGGTTTGAATCGTGCAACTATGTACTCTAATCAAACATTACATTAAAAAAATGAATTGCCTGCTCCCATAATATTTCTTTCCAAATAGTTCTTTGGTAGCCTGACTACCCAGAGGAGCCCAGCACCTGGCCTTATGACTCACAAACCATCTCCAGTGATCTTCAAGTGTTAAAAAATATTCTCCCAAATAAATACACGAATGTCTCCAGAGGGCAGCTGCAGCATATCACCCAGCTGTAAGTTGTCAGCTCCCTCAGGGTTGAAAATACCTCCTGGTCCTTCTAGGGGCTTTGGTGTCTGCATTTTCCCATGTGCTACTTCCGCGTGCCTGTCATCCTTTTCCCAGGGTGTCTCTGTGCTCTTGATTTCAGTATCTTTCTTCCTTGGTTGTCCCCACCTAAGATGACCTGGCTGAGAAGTTCCGTGAGAACGGATCACTCTCTCAGGGCTTCGTGATCACTTTTCCAGACTCGGTACTCCATGCATATCAGATGCGGTTGCCCAATTTGAATACCTTATAAAAACATTTCAAATTACTCGGTAAAAATCCTTCAAACAAGGAGCAGCTGTGTTGGAGACAGAGCCAGCGGGCTGCTCGCCACTTTCTCAGAAGTGCGGTGGGAAGCACGGTGTTCCAGGGTTCCAGGAGGTGAATGCAAAATTAGCCTAGGCGGCCCCTGGGTCGGGATGTGATTGCCGGCAGCAACAGCCCTCTCCTCTTCCAGGGCCGTTCACAGAATCGCCCTCTCCAGGATGCTCAGCCAGAAACTCTCCCAGGAGAGCTTTGGGCACGGGCTTCCCTTCGTTAGGCCTCCTTGCTCCGTGTCTGTGACATCTGTCCTTTAGGTCTGAGCTGACTGACCTCCCACACGTCTTCAAGCAGATGCCGAAAGAAAGACTGATACGCGTAAGTCGGATGAGGCCGACTCACTCCCCTGCTCTGCTTTCCAAAGCTGACCTTTTATAAGAGTCTGTTCATGTGTGAGTAGCTTGTTTCATGCTCAGAATGGAAGAGTTCTGCATCTCTGGTTACACACAGGGACTCCCAGCCAGTCGTAAACTCCTAGAGTACAGGGACCACCTGTTTGCCATCTTTGTTCACCCACAGTGACTCACACACAGCCTACCCTCCGTAAGTACTTGCTGAATGAATGAATGAATGAATGGTCAAATGGAGCTCTAACACGATGTGTTCAGATCACCTATGTCCAGGAGCAATTTCTGCAGTGTGCAGATGTGCTACAGCTGTGCTGTCCAATACAGCAGCCACCGGCCACATGTGGCTACTGAGCTTTCGAAATGCCCATCGTGCCATTGGACCATTTTACATTTTAACTGATTTTATTTAAGTGCTCACACGTGGCTAGTGATAACCATTTTGAGTGGTATAGGCATAGATTATTGGCTTTATCATTTGATCATCTCCATTGGTAAACTGTGCGACCTTCTCAAATTAATTCTTGTTTCGCGAGGCTCAGAAACTTTCAGCAACAGATTTAGAAGCTGTGAAAAGCATATCAGCACTTCCCATGATCACCGCAGGCAGATGGAAGTCAAGAGGAGGAAGAATGAATAGAAATTTGTTCTGCCTGCTTTTCTCTGAGAAAGTCTTGGGTCCCCCAGGAGTGTAAACAGTCAGCCTCCTGGTTTATGATTCACCCAAGAGCCACCCCTATGACTGACTGCTCCAAGCCCCCGCCAGGAGGCCAGGCACGGAATCAGGGCTGAGTCCGAGGGAAGAGTGCCACTTGGTGAGTCATGTGCACCATTTCTCAGAACAGGTGTTCTTTGGCGGGCCTCCTGGGAGGGCGCCCCACCCACCCTGCCTTTTCCTGCAGGGGCGATTACAGCTCATCTACCAGCGTGTTTCATGCCTATTCAGGAATGTCAGAGGTGGTGTGGGGTGACCAGGGACTTATGCCCAGAGACCCCTCGAGGCATTGGATCCAGGGGTAGGTCTTGTGCTCCGGCTGCCCTGGCGGAGGCTGGATTCCCCTGGATGCACACCAGCAGCAACTCCACTAATGCTAAACAAGCACCCTCTCTGCAGCACTTGGTCACCTGGCTACAGCCGTTGTTGCCACTGGCAGGAATCAGGAATCGGGGTATTTCCTCATGCAGGGTGCCTGGGGCTCAACAGTCACCAGCAGGAGGGTGGCTGGTAGAGGGTATCTACGCGTGTGGGGAGCTCCCCTAGGTGCCACTGTCCTCTAGAGCTGCCGCCCCAGCCTTTTTGGTACCAGGGACCATTTTCATGGAAGACAATTTTTCCACGGACCCGGGAGGTGAGGGATGGTCTCACGATGATTCAAGTGCATTACATTTATTGTGCATTTTATTTCTATTATTATTATTGCCTTGTGATATATAATGAAATAATTACACAACTCACCATAGGTTGGGGACCCCTGCTCTAGCGGATGGAATAGGACAGAATCTCCACACCCAAGGTGAGCAGTGTTTGCATTTATGTGCCAAATGAAAGCAGCTCCCCTTTGCTTTCTGGGTTTGAAAATATACACAGAATGGCCAGGCGTGGCCATTAATCCTAGCACTCTGGAAGGCCAAGGCGGGAGGATTGTTTGAGCTCAGGAGTTCGAGACCAGCATGAGCAAGAGCGAGACCCTGTCTCTACTAAAAAACTAGAAAGAAATTAGCTGGACAACTAATATGTATATATATATATATATATATATATATATATATATATTAGCCGGGCATGGTGGCACATGCCTATAGTCCCAGCTACTCAGGAGGCTGAGGCAGGAGGATCGCTTGAGCCCAGGAGTTCGAGGTTGCTGTGAGCTAGGCTGACGCCATGGCACTCTAGCCCAGGCAACAGAGTGAGACTCTCTCTCAAAAAAAAAAAAAAAAAGAAAATATGCTCAAAGCAAGTTATGAAAGCTGCCATGATGCCAGTTCACAAAGACAGAGATCCAGGAGCTGCCTGTATCCGTCTGCTCTCACCCCTCAGGGATACGAGCAAAATGTACAGACCACCTAGCATGTCCCAATCCCATGCCACACCGTCCCCACTGGGCAGCCTGACTGCTTTCCACCTCTTACTGGGAAGACGAGAAGTCTGCAGCGCTGGGTCCCTGACACAGCAGAACTCCCGAGGTGCCGAAGGCCAGGGTAGGGTCTGGGTGCAGTCTTCCGTTGCAGGTGAGCCATATTCTGGAGCCTACAGTTGTTTCAACACATCATACACACCCTACAGGCCCAGCAGGCAGGGTGGGTGAAGCCCAAACTGTACACCACACACGAGAGAAGTTCTGGTTACCAGTTGCATAAACAATGCCTCATTCAGGGGCTGAGGAAGCCTAGTGGTAGCTTATGACTCCACACTCGTGGACCCTGCCCTTCTCTCACTTGGACTCTTCTCCTCCCAATCATGTCAGGCGTGGGGACCACATGTCAGGTCCCTGTTCCCTGGTTCTTGGTTCCCACTAACAAAGAATAGCTACCGGTACGGAGTTGACGGAGCAAGTGAGCAGACCAAGCACATGCAAGCCAGCAAAGTGCAAAGTTTATTAAAGCATAGAACATTCCAGAGAAGGAACGGGTCAACCACCATGAGTGGAGGGACCCTGAGTTTAACAAGATTTTCCCTTTTATGCTAATTTCCTAATTTTATGTTAAGTAGGGTGTGGACTATTCATAATTTTTCTGGGAAAGGGGTGGAGAATTCCAGGAACTCGGAACCCTCCCCATTTTTAACCTTGTAAGGACAGTTCCTGGGGGTGGGCGATTGCCACGGTATTTGTAAACTATCATGGCGCTGGTGGGTATGATTTTTACTATGTTAATGAGGGTAGGTCATGTGAGGATACTGTCACCTTTCTTGTGCGCGTGCTCCAAAGACCCTCTTTTGTGGCCTTGTTCATGTCTCCACTTTGCAGACTTTCTACCTCTTTCTGGTCAGTCCTTGGAGACCCTGAATCATAGACCAAACATCTGTTTAGTCCTTGGAAGCCCCCTTGACATGTCATGTGTTCTTTATTGGAAGCCCCCCTTCTGGTCAATTTGTTCCCTCTTAGTAGACAAAGCGTCTCCTAGTGCCATCTATTTCTCAATGGAAACCCCCTAAACAAAGCATCTGTTCCCCTTCTTCCTTGTCCCAACCTAACTACCACATCTTTAAAATCTTTGGGGCAAGGACAGGTTCGGAGGATAACTGGTGTACCAATCATTGCAAGAATAATGCCCTGACAGCACGGCAGTCTAGTGTCAGCTTGTCATCTGGGCCTTTGATTCTTGAAATTCCACCCAGGTGTGCCTAAAAGTCCTACTGTTCCCATTGCTCTACTTTTTCAGAGCAATTCATCCTCGCAGGGGGCATGGTTATTTCTGGGTCAAGTGTGACTAAAGAGGCTGGTGTGGGTGGATCACTCTGACCATTCTGGAAGACTCCTTTTGGATTTCCTGGAGAAAGAGTGTCTCTGCCTACAATTCGTGGCTCTGTGCATTTCTTGGGATGCCAAAGGTTAATGTCTATAGAAATTATTCCTGAAATAAAGAACATTTAATTGAGGGCAAGGCTGTCTGTGCAGCATAGCCACAGAACTTTAGATTTTAATAGCTAGGAGAGAACCTAGAGATCACAGCTCATTTTAAGGGTGAGAGAAACAGTTCCAAAGAAGTTAAGGAATTTGGCCAAAGTCACTCAGCTTATAGGCAGAGCTACTAGAACCTTGAGCAGATAGTTGATCAAGACAATGTGTAAGTCAGTGAGTTGAGGGAAACAGGCTCTTCACTTAGAAGAAGAGGTATGTTTTCAAAATTATTTTGGTTAATATTTTCCTTTTGTTTCGGCATCAGATACTCTAAATCTTATCATCTATTAAACAGGATGATAATCTGTCCTCACCATAAAAATGTTTTGCTCCCCCACCCAGATTGCATGAACTGCATTTATATAATTTGGAATTCACCTGATTGACTGAATCTGTTTATAGGAGAAGACTCACATCCACCTCTCCATCTCTAAGCCTCTGGATGGTGCCATGTGTCCAAAGACCCTGAGACTGGATGGTGCCATGTGTCCAAAGACCCTGCGACCCGTTGGGAGAACCTTCAAGGTTGAATTAGGGTCAAATCTTGCTCTTTCCTTTCTCTCTGATAATGTGCCTGTCAACTATCCTGAAATGTGAACTGTTACAGTATTGAGATGACAATGAGAGGCTGACACCTTCTTATGACTTATATGAGCTTTGACCTGGGGAGAGATGTGCAAGGCCTCATTGCCATGGAATGGGATACACATGAGAAGAGTGAAGCTTCCGTATTTTCTGTGAGCTGCATGTTGTCTCTCTCCATCATCTTATGCTGGAAACACAGGGGCCAGAGCCTCTCAAAGTAGGGTTTGGTAAAAGGATCAGTTAATGTTTTCCACAAGGTTCTTTAAAATTTTTAAAAATGTATTGCTGGAGGTTATTCCAGCTCTGTTTCTGAAATAATTGCTAGTTTAGAATCTGGCTGCCACCACCCTCAATGGTCTTTGGTGGGACGTTCTGGAGATGGCAGGGTTAGAAACTTGGGCTGATGGTCTGTGTGCCCCACTGATGTAGCATTGGATTCAATGCTATTTGGTAAAATCCCCCCAACAAGATTTTATATTCCTTGAGCCCAAATAATGCAGTTTATATTTTCTCTGATTTCCTTTCTAGTACATTGCCCAAACATACTGTAGATCATAACAAACAATTTAATTTGAGTTTTTAAAGGCTTAAATTAGGAAGAAACATACGTTTATAGTAAAATACATATGTGTTGGATATGGGGTACAAATTCATAGTAAAAACATAGTGTTACTTATTCAAGTTGACAATAAGAAATAGAATAATTAAAAAAAAAATATCTTGGGCCTGGGCATGGTGACTCATGCCTCTAATCTTAGCACTTTGGGAGGTTGAGGCAGGAGGATCACTTGAGGCCAGGAGTTTGAGACCAGCTTGGGCAATATTGAGACCA
Organism: Mirza zaza; assembly: GCA_008750895.1. Taxonomy (NCBI): domain Eukaryota; kingdom Metazoa; phylum Chordata; class Mammalia; order Primates; family Cheirogaleidae; genus Mirza; species Mirza zaza. The sequence goes on from VSMD01056505.1 coordinate 19,633, forward strand.
CTGTCTCTACAAAAAATGGAAAAATTAGCTGGGTGTGGTGACACATGGTGTCTGTAGTCTCAGCTACCTGGGAGGCTAAGACAGGAGATCGCTTGAGCCCAGGAGTTTGTGGTTGCAGTGAGCTATGATGATGCCACTGCATTCTAGCCTAGGCAACAGAGCAAGACCCTGTGCCCCCTGCCCCCAATTATTTTGGTAAAAGACTTTGATTCAAAAGTCTAAAAGTTCAATAATGTCCCTCAAAAAATGTGATAGCAAATGTTGCAGAGGGAGAGAAGTTAGCTTGGCAGGTGCAAACTTTGCATTCCCATGTGTGAGGAAGACAAATAACACCTCTGAAAACTTCAAACAGAACAAAAAAATTTGCGAACTGCCACAGATATTGAACTCATCCCCAAGAATAGATGGTTTATCACCCTAGCATATGTCGAGAGGCTAAACTGGGCACACATGTCAGATATGTGGACAGATGAGGGGAAAGGGTGTCTTGAGAATGCTCTCCCAGGGCTGGAGAGCCATCACATAGGGTCCTTTCAGGGGGCTTTTCACATACCTGAGAAGCTGGGAAGCTTCTGGAAAGCTTCTGGGAAGCTCAGTCCCCTAGAGCATGAGTCTCCAACCTGTGGTGAGTAGTTGTATAATTATTTCATTATATATTACAATATAATAATAATAGAAATAAATTGCACAATAAATGTAATATACTTGAATCATCCTGAAACCATCCCCCCATCCCTGGTCCATGGAAAAATCGTCTTCCATGAAAACAGTCCCTGGTGCCAAAAAGATTGGGGACCACTGCCCTAGAGGCATTTGCCACCCTTGTACACCTGGAAATCAAAGAGCATCTGGCTCTTGTTCTCCTAGCTGAGTCAAAGGCAGAGTAGTGCTTGGCTATTTTATTTCTAACGTGAGTGGCTTTCACAGTCCCTGCTACATTGACGCGGTCCACAGCTAACAGAACAGAGAGTGGGAGGCAGGGACTCGGCTCTGGAAAGTGGCCGGAGACAATGAGGAGTGTCTGGAGACAATGAGGAAGTAGCTATCATTTTCAAGTCCAAATTGCTCAGCTCTGAAAGGTGCTGTCAGGGGAGGAGGCCGAGAAAAGTGGCAAGGAGGAATTGTTTTGCTCTCCTGGACACTGGTAGCAGATTGGATATTAACAATAGCACATGCACTTAAACCATTCCCTTGAGCTGGAGACATTTCAGCCCAAGGTCATGTATTTCCACTTTGAAGTGAAATGATCTAAGTTGCTGCCTTAAAATTTTCAGATGCATTTTTGAGTTGGACTTTGGCCGTGCTGTCAGGCGGCTCTGGGAGACGTTGCCAGCTTTGGAAATTGCTCTTTCTGCAAGGCCTGGAGAGGTTAACCCATCTCCTGAGGCTCCTCTGACCGCGCCTTTTGTCCCGATTCCTGGTTGAAGCCCAGAGAAGTTTTTCACCTTTCCTCTTATGAAGGACTCCCCCAAGTCTGGAAAAAACAGCAAACAAAACTCAAACAAAAACATACATACGGGGTTAGATTTCTGTGTGTGGATACTGCTTTGACTGCGGTAAATTTCTATTTCTTAAAAATGCCTTTAAAATAAATGCCTTTAAAGACACTTCTTAAAAGTGTCTTTTATTTTCAATGGTCACAGCTAACATTAACAGGAGGAGATCCAATGTCTGAAATACTGCATGTCTGCAGGCTTAGGCTGTCTCAGGCCGAGAGCAATGAGGACAGCCCCACAGGAAGGGGTGCTCAAGAGCATGGCTCCCTGGCTCACCACCCATCCCATGGGAACAGACTCCTTTCTTCCTGGGGGGATCCACAACCAAGGGAAGGGTGACGAAGACTGAGCTCCCCGAAAATCCTTCTTCCCTTTCCTGGGCGAGGCAGGCCTGGATGGAGGAATCGCTTCATTGCCAAGTGAGTTAGCACACACTCGCTCTGTGTCTCAATCTGAGCTGAGCTGCGTAAGATCAAAATCACAGGAGACTTTGTTCTGGCCGGTGGGGAGCTCCATACAGATGCATGGAGCCCAGAGGCCACCGATGCAGGTTAAGGAGGACCCAACCAAGGCCCATGAGTTTCTGGGGCATCTTTGTGAGGCTCAAACATCTGGTGGGCACTGGACGGGCCCTCACTCCAAGAGTAGGACCGAGCTGTGGACCCAGAGATGAGCTTTGAAATGAACTTCCAAAATGTGTACGTCTAAACATCTGGTTCTTGGGGGAGGGGAAAGCTGCCCCAATTTTGTATTATTTGCCAATTTCTGTGGTGTGAATACTCTCACTGTGGCTGGTTTGAAGCTAACAACACGATGTCAAATGGCTTGCAATATGCCTGGAACTTACCGGTGGGCTTTTGTAAGTAAAACCCAGCTCCAGCTCACACTGCCTCTTGCCCAGCATGGTGTCCCTGAAACTGACCTGAAGGCACAGGGCACTGGCTTTGGAACCAGACACACCTGGAGAGGACCCCACGCACGTCCTAATTCTCCTGTGTGTCTCACCAGACTCTGCACATGAGAGACTTTCTAATGGAGGGCCAGACTCCCTTCACTGAGGATAAGTTGCTTGGCACAGTGGAAGGGAAAGAGGGAAGTGGAATCCCACTACACGTGTCTTTGTTAAGCACTTTCTGTGTATCAGAGTCTGTGTGAGGAGCTGGGAGAGATTCAGGAGGAGCATGACCTGCCCTCTTAGAGCTCCCAGCTTCAGTGGAGGGACAGACAGGACAACCACTAAGTGCAGAACAAAGCAACGTGGAAAATATCCTATAGTATTTGATCTGACAAAGTACTGAGGGAGGGCAGGGGGGAAATGATCAATTCCAATTCATGGAATTGGAAAAGGCACTGTATATTTGATGAACGAATGTGTACCTTCTAGCAGAAGGTCAGATGCATAGTAGGACTTTCTAAACACCTTGATTCCCATCTGGGTCCTTTCCACCCTAAGAATTCTGTGTCTAAGAACTAGTGTCCAGAGAAAACCTAGTAGATGCTAGATGAGTTATAGCCACAATTAAGTGCAAAATGGAGGCCGAAAATCCAGAGGTCTATTTGTAGCTGAATTACCAAACACTGGGTGGCTCTGCCTGGCAGTGTGTGGATTAACTGTCCTTGCTGCCCGAGAATGGTGTGCAGTTCTCTGCTCTCCATCTCACTTGAGCTGGTGGATGTGGCATCCCAGTCCCAGATGCTGGGAGGAGGGGTTTGAATGGGGGGGTACAGTGGGGGTGATCCTTCCTATTAAGGAAGGATCCAGAACACAGTGGCATTTTCAGTATCAGCCTCTGCAGCGTTCGGAGATGTGCTTACTGCATTCTAGTGCCCTCCTGAAGGGACGTGACGGAGGACGGGCTCCCCCAGGGAGGACTCAGACATTAGACAAGCTGGCAAAGGCCTCCCTCCTGTTTGTGGGGGAGAGAGTATGTCACAGGGCCTGATGGTGAGAACTGTTCCTAGGGTGATCGAGGGACCACCAACAGAAGCCCCACAAGGCAGCAGGAGACATCCCTATCTGGAGATTTAGGGGAGCGCTTGCAGCTTGCACCCTGGGAATTCTCTTCCACCCTCCCACGCAGCAAAAAAGATGCTTGGCAATGTGTTTGCCTGCCTGTCTGCTGCCTGGGAGGGGCTCCCGCGCTAGCAGCTCTGCTGGAATATGGAGCTGTGCAGGGGTGTGTGGGAGTGGGGCGGGGAGGGGTGCCGGGGAGGGCCTTTTGCCACCCTAACTGGCTGGAGGGAGCAGCTGTCTGGGGATGAGAGGCAGAGCGAGAGGGTGCTTGAGCTGTTAGCTGGTTCCTCTAGCTTGATCACTCTGTGGAGGCCAGGAAGCAACGATTTGTAAGCTCTGGTGTGTGTGTGTGTGTGAGAGAGAGAGAGAGGAGAGAGAGAGAAGTTATGAGAAAGCAATTGGTGATATATTTATCTTTAGCAACCTTTACACTAATCAAAAGCAATTTAATTCATTTCACAAATGTATTTATTTGTCAAATCTAACTTACTTATAAATTGGATCATTGGTGTTGTTATTGTTTATTGATTTATTTCAAGACGTTAAAGAATGAAACAAACACTTGCTGGAACAATCAGGCCCTCCCTCCCCATTTTTTTACCTAAAAAAAAAAACAAAAAGAAAAAAAATCTCTAGAGAAAAATACTCTGTCTCTCTCTTCTTTCCCTCTATGCCCCACCATCGCAATTACTTTCTCCGCTTCCCTGTGATCCTCCTTGCCGTCGACTCTATTTAATCACTCATTCGCTCAGCCAGTTGGTCAGTCAGCAGACATATCGCAGGCACATTGCCAGGCATCAGCATCTATGGGTGGAAGCTGTTAAACAAGCCAATTTTCATTTAGTCTAAGAAAGGGTTTCCTCACAGTTCATGTCGCTCACAAAAGGAGTACATTCTTCCATCAGGGAAACACGTCTGATTATCTGAGGCAGCGAAAGCCAGCTGGGATGCGCGCAGGGGATCCTTGCACCATGCTGGGCTTGGCCAGGATGCCACCTGAGCTCTTTTCCAACGCTGAGATTCCCTGCCTTTGTTGTTACATTTTTTAATGTAATCGAAAGACACCAAAGAAGTACTCTGGTCCCTAAATCAGATTTTTTTCACCCCTTTACTCCCAAGTGATCGATCCCAACAAAGTAAAGGTCAGGCTGGCTCCCCCATCCGCGCCGAGCTCTGCCTCCTCCCTGGCATCCGATTACTTGAAAGCTGTCTAGACTGAGCTGAAGGAATGAAGAGAGGGGCGACATGAACTCTCTCGTGTGCAGACAGACTTTGTGGAGACGAGTCGGGGCCTGTGGTGATCCTATTTCTAGGATTTGGCACCACTCCTCCCCGAAGAGGCTACAGGTCCTCACCCAGAACCAAAGGCGGTGACTGAAAATTAAGGACAAGCACAGAAAGGCAGGAAACCCGGCGCAAGGCGGCTTTCTAACTGGGGGTCTGGCAGCCTGTCCAGATCGCACTGGGCAGGGGGAAGCGGCGGTTTCACTTCGGGCCAACCCGATCCGCTCTCCCAGCCACGCTTCGGGCATTGCCCCGCATGCGCCTGCACTCCGGGCCTGCGAGGGTGAGCTGCGTGCTGTCCGCCCTGCGACCGAGCCTTCTGCCCAACGGCCCCACGGGCTGCGGGGAGAAAGCCCGCATTTGGGGGTGTGCAGAGGCCACGGCTGGCCCAGCCCGGAAGGCTCTCTCCCTGCAGCCCTGCACGCCTCCCCTCTGCCCGGCTGCCATTCTCATCAGAGAAAGCAGGATTCTGGCCTTAAGTCCTGATGATCAGCATGGAGAATAAGAAGTTCTGGGCCCACCCTTCCCCACCCCGGACCTCTGTTCAAAAATTAGGTATAAATCGAATCTCTTCCCTTTGCTCCCCTGTCGGAGGCTGCTCTGCAAAGCTGAAAGTAATCAGGAAGAACCGGCAACGGAGTGTCTGTCAAAAGGCCTGTTTTTACAATCGGGACCTGCCGTTGTGGGTGATGAGGTAATTTCTTCTTAAGCTTCTGGTATCCAAGGAGGAAAAAGAACAGCAAAATAAGGCCTGTTAATAGAGGAGCGAGAGCCTCTGGGTGTTTGCTGTCATTAAAGAGACCTTAAGGAAGGCTGCTCTGGGCTGAAAGCAAACCTTTTCAAGGGTTTCGTTTTAGAAGGTTCAAAAGACACCAGGGAGAGACAGAACAAGAGGCAGGAAGAGGCAGGCACAGAGCGAGGATGAGATGAAGGGAGGGAGAAGGCAGGAGAGCCATGCCTTGCTGGGATGTCGCCGGAGAGTCACAAGCACAGGCTCCTGCAGTTTGATCACTGGAAAAATGTTTTCTGTTAAAGGGTTGGTGCAGTGGAGGAGAGAAATCTCTGGATTTCTTTTTTTTTTAAAGACATGCCTTTTCTCCTGCCGCTGTTTGCCTGGAATGCCCTTTTCTGCCCATCGTTAGCCCATTTGTTCTAGATGGCTCAATGCAAATGCCCCCTCCTCTGTGAAGCCTTCTTTGGCACCCCTATTTAGATCTATAAGTGCAGAAGGTGCTTCACCTTCTGCAGATCAATAGTATTAAAAAAATTTATTTTTAATTATGGTAAAATCCACGTGACATAAAAGTTACCACCTTAAACATTTTTAAGTCTACAGTTCAGTAGTGTTAAGTATTAGGATATTCACATTGTTGTGCAACCAATCTCCAGAAATTTCTCATCTTGCAAAACTGAAACTCTATACCCATTAACAACAACAGTTTCCCATTTCTCCCTTTCCTCAGCCCCTGGCAACCACCATGCTATTTGCTGTCCTATAAATTTGACTACTCTTGGTACCTCCGAAGTGGAGTGATCCAGTGGTTGTCTTTTTGTGACTGGCTTATTGCATTTAGCATAATGCCCTCGAGGTTTATCCATGTTGTAGCGTATGCCAAAATTTCCTTCCTTTTCAAGAAATAGTAATTTGGTTTAATGGCATTTGTTTTAATGGCATTTCTGATATGCTGTCTTATTTTTAAGCTATGTGCACACATTATATCTCTCCTGTAGAATTCTAAATTCATTGAGGGCAAGATCTGAGTCTTTCTCCCTTTTGAGTCCCCTTGTACCTTTTGGCTCAGTGCTTGGCAGAGAGTCTGTGCTAACTTAATATTTGTTGGGAGGATCAAAAGACAAATGCTACCATATTGTCCTGAGCAGGCTCTTCTAGACCTCTCTGTCCCTCCATAATCATAGCCCTACCAGGGTGGCAGCAATGCAAACCAGTCCCTGTCATCCAGGTGAGGTGAACAGAAGGCATTGGTATCCACAGTTTTAGGCTCATCTTCTCCCAGCTTGAGCTTTCTCCCTTCAGGAAACATCTCCCCTGAGACAGGAAAGCCGACCCAATCTTAGAAGAACAGAAGGCCAGAACAGAAAGAGTGAGGAGCGAGGGAGACAGTTCATGCAAGAATGGAAGCTGGCATGTAGATTTGCCATCCTGTCAGTTTTCCGATTGTGTCATCATTTTGGATAGGAATCTCCTCGTAGAGGTGGGGTTGGTAGCGGGGGCGGAGGGACTGTCTTGTTATTAATCACACTAAGCATCTTTTTCGCCCTCCTCCCCCCAAGTTGTCACTAGGGAAGGTTTGCTTATTATGCAACTCAGGAACAATAAGACTTGCTGGAAATTTGGCTTAGGCTCTAGGAGAACGAAATGTAACTTCATGCTTGGTCTGTAATAGCTATTTTTGGAGTTACTTTAGTTAGCTTGGCTCGTAACCCTGCCCCTTCCCCTTTGTTCTCCCACAGTCATTCGTAAGAGGGGATCATGGAATGAATGCAGGCTTGAGTGGAGCAGTCCTGTGTTCTGGTGAGGTGACCTGGGGCAGGCCATTTTGCCTCATGACCCTCAGTTTCCTCCTCTATCAAATGTGGAAAATAGCACCATCTTCAGCAGGCTTTTCTGAGGATTCAACGAGATCGTGCATGTTCAGTGAGTGGATGATACATGTGACTTTTCCCCCTTCTCCTAGGTGGACCTGATGGCCCTGTTCTGAAGACGGTGGCTGAATTGGGTCAATGTGGATCCAAAACACCACATCCACACTCACTGCGCTGGCTTCGTCTCTTCCCCAGCTGCCCACGACACCCACGGACAGCCTATGGTAGTTCTTCTTTTTTGGGACAACTGGACTCATTAGAGAACAGTATTCTGGTGTGGAATAAGGCCCTTTTCAGACCCAAGGGAGCCTTGTTGGAAGATGGAATTTTCAAACCCACAGGAGAATTCATAGAAGAACATACCACCCACAGTCAGATTTCTCTCTCAAGTGATTTATCTCGGTGTCAGGCAGATGGCTCTTTGTCTGCATGTGTTATTGGAGCTATTGAAGCTCAGCCTTCAGAGGAGCCCTCATATTTTGATTCACATCACCTTTATCAGAGGAACCTAATCCTAAGGGCTAGCAAAGGGATAGGCACTCAGCCAGCCCAGAATAAGCAGTTTCTGCAATAATCTAACAGAGTAGGTGCCCTCCTTGACCTAGGATGCCTAAGATCAACAGCCTGTTTGCCACTTCCCACCATCAAACTCTTCCCTCCTGGACATCAGAGAAGGAAGTGATGACTTCCTGCAACTGGGTGATTTGCAAAGCCATCATGGAAGTGGCGTTAGAGCCTGGCCTTAAAGGATGGGTAGGATTGAGAAATGTAAATATTTGCAGGCAAGCATTCCTGGCAGAAAGAACAGCAGCGGCAAAACTCAGAAGCGGGAACTCGAAGTGGCATTAGTGGAGAATAATTTGGGCAATAAAATACACAATGGAATAATAAAAATAGCATTCATTAAACACCGTGGTAGGCATTCTCTGAGCTGGACCCGGGTGAGCTGTGCCTCCTGGTCTTCACACCCTCATGTAACCCCCTCCCTGAGTGCGGACTGGATTTATTGACCCACTTCTAATGAATAGACTGCCTCAGACGTTATGGGATGTCCCTTCTGAGATTCGCTTATAAAAAGACTGTGGCTTCCTTCTTAGGCACTTTCTCTTGCTCTTGGTCTGCCTCGAACTGTGCACCCTGAGGAAAGCCAGCCACCGAGTTGTGAGGCAACCCTGAGGCCTGCCAACATCTGTGTGCTGAGCGGGACACATTCCTGTGGTCTTGGAAGGCAGGGCTAGTGGTGCCACCCTTGGGTAGGGTAATGGTACTCTTTCTCTTGCCCTGGGACAGAGGTAGCATCCTTGGGGACCACATCATATTCTTTAGGACACCCAAAACACAACTTTTCCATTTATTAATACTTATGTCACAGGGCTGGGAGAACCCGGGGGTCCTGCTCCCACTCTGGGGGTGGAGAACTGTAACCCTGTGGGCCCTTCCCTGGGCTCTGGTAAGTGGAAACCCTGCCCAGCCTCACCCTGCTTCCCCCATAGTTTACTTGCACAGGGGTTTGTTTTGGGGCATCCCAGGAGACTCAAACTTGCCACTGCTCTTTAGTCATGTAAGACGGTCGGTCCCTCCTTGGGCCTTGGCAGGCAGGCAGGGGTGCAAATGTGTGGGATGCTACACGTTCAGTCCCAGGGGACTGTGGCATTCCTTCTGATCACAGCATCTATGGGCAAGACCTTTGACACACTGGCTGAGTCTCAAGAGGTCTATACATGAATGATTATCTCTGGCTAAAATTAAAAACAAAGACACATACTAATTAAACAGAACCTTAAGAGTTAGAAGTGACCTTTACATGTAGTTCTGTTAACCCTTGGCGGGAATGAGCAGTGCCCTAAGTGATTACAGTGGGTGAATCAAGGTCCAAAGGCAACTGCTCCCTGGTGGTAGGAGAACCGGTCACTGGGCCCAGCTCTACCACCTGCTGTCTGGGTGACCCTGGGAGGTTCACCTCACTCCCTGAGCCTGCTTCCTCTTGTGTTACACCAGGAGGCTGGAGAAAGTCACCACTAAGATCCTTCTAATCTTGACTTGTAGTTTTATGGGACTTTGTAATTGTTTCTAGGCTGGCCTGTGAGTAGAGCACTTCCCTTTTCTCTGCTCTTACAGACTCTCCAGTCCCTGTGCCTCTTCTCTGAACCAGAGTTTCACGCAGAAGTGCTCTGGGGGTTGGAGGCCGAAACACTCAGGGCCCAGCACCCTGGGTAAAGAGGCAAAGTCTTCTCACTTTCTGGATCATCCTTAACCAGCCAGGAGTTTCCTTTCAGCAGCACACGCAGTGCACTGGTCTTTAAACACCTGCAACAGCCCACTGGACACCCCCTGGGAGGCAGGGAAAGGGGTGGATGGTGACTAACTTCTAGCCAGTTCCCTCCTTCCAGGAATCGGGCCCCACACTGGGGACCCAACAGGACAACCCTATGAGTAGGTTCCATTTCCCAGAAGTGGAAAGTCAGAAAATACTAGAATCAAGACTCAAAGCTCAGCTTTCTGACCCCAAGTTCATGAGAGAGGAGACATTATTTCATTAATTAATTCCACAAACATTTATTAGAGTTAAAGGGGCCCTGATAGATCATCTGAGTTGGCTTGAAGGTGGTCTTCGAAGCAGAGAAGGAAAATGATGCAGTTGCACGGCTAGAAAATGCATTTCATTTGCATTATGTATTTAGACACCTTTCTCTTGTAGGACTGACTCAGGGCCCATTTTTTAAAAGTTCAAAAAACATAAATTGGAGATAGTCCAGTTACTCTGCCTTCCCTCTGGTTTCTAATAGGACTTCCTCTTCTTTTCCAAAGGACTCTCTTTGACCTCTGTAACCGTCACCACCCTGATATCAAAAGGCCCGTGTGTAAACAACCTTCCTTCTGTCTTATCCTGGCTGGGTTTATCAGAGGTGACGCCCTCCTAGTGCCCCTTTCGAGGACCTGGGCTGGGATTGTAGGGCTGGGCAGGAACCAGCTCTCCACCCACTTTGTAACCTCCACTCTGCCTGGTCACCCCAGCTGGAAGCTCAGCCACCTGCCTTTGGGGGAACTTGGCCCTAGGAGTGGCTCTGTCTTCCCCACAAGTACTATAGGTGGCCTTTAGGAGCAGGTGACCCTGAGGAAATCAAACAGCTGGGCGGACATAGGAACCAGGGCTGGTGGTTGTGGGAAAGAAAGAAAATGCTCTGAAATGTGAGCCAGATGGTGGGTCCCCCTGCCAAGGCAGGGGCCTCAAAAGACACTTCCTTTCATGCTAGAAGCATTAGCAGCTCCCACCTTCAAGAGATCCATTTTTAAGAGTAGGACAAATGATCATTTGGTTTGAGGAGCCTAAAGTCCTAATACTCAGTGTTTTTACCATATCCTGGCCTCTGGTCAGATGGAGGAACTGCAGGCAAAGGGACATCAGCATGTTCCATTGCTGCGTTCCCAGCCTGTCTTCTCTCCTTCCCTTCCTTGCTTCCTTCCCTGCTACCTCTCTTCCTTTTTTCGTCCCTCCCTTCCTTTCTTCCTCCCTTCCTTCCTCCTTCCCTTCCTACATTTTTGAGTGAGAACCTCCTGCCAGACCTTGTGCAAGGTGCAGGGAATCCCATGGGAGCAGAGAGCAGACCCCGCCCAAGTGGAGAAGAGAGGAGTCCTGCTGCGACAGGGCACTGTGAAGAATGCCACAAAGCCCAGGTGCCTGAGGCCTGAGGGGTGACTGGCCGGGATGCATGGGGGCTGCTGAGACAGGCTTTCCTGGAGGGGCGATGTTGGGGCTGACACGCAGAGTGGGGTGGGAGCGCATCCCGGGCAGACGGGAGAGCACTGCGGTGGCCATGAGGAAGAGGCTAGGAAACGGGAAGGTGGCCAGCATAGACCCAGGACAGAGACAGAGGGGGACCCAGGCAGAACGCAGGATTGGAGGGGGCGCCAGGGCAGAGCACGGGGTGGGCCCGTTGGCCACGGTCAGTTTCATCTTTATGCTGGGAGCAACGGACAGCCTGTGAAAGAACTGCGGCAGGAGTGACCTTCAGGGCACACTGGGCACATACTGGGCACCCAGCACTGCCAAAGCCATGGGCCCAGGGCCCTCTGCCGTCCCCGGCAAGCAGAGTCCAGGCATGGGGCACCCCAGGGACAGGGACAGAAGGCGGGAGAGTCGGTCCTCGGCTTCCACCTTCCCCACCCTGTGGGGGGGCAGCGCCCACAGCGCCCCGGGTACTGCACACCCCGCGGAGGCCGAGCACCCAGCGGGAGGCCTCCCCCACGCCGCCTGCGCCGGCTGACACGGCAGGTGCTGTGAGTCACCCACCTGCGCCGTGAGTCAGCGGAGGCGGCCGGCGGCGAGCGGGCGGCGCGGTGGCGCGGCTCCCCGCGGTGGGGGCGGGGTGAGGGGCGAGTCCCTCCCCCCACCCTCCCCCAGGAGCTGCAGCGCCGGAACGCGCTCGCCCGTCGCCTGCAGGGCGCCCCCGCCGCTCCCGCGCCTCTCCCGGCCCGCGCTCCCCCTCCCGCTGCAGTCAGCCGACTGCCACCGTCGCCATGGCTACGAGGCTCCTCGCCGCTCCACAGTCAGCGGGTGTCGGAGCAGGGGAGGGCGCCTGTCTCATTAGTCTTCGGTGGAACTGGGTTCTTTGAAAACAGCTCATGGCTGCAGGCTGCCGATGCCAGGCCTAGCCTCTTACCTGCAGGGCTGCCCTGAAACAAACGCGAGATGAGAACCACGAAAAGGGACCGCGTGCATACCTAGGGGCCTTATCTGCACCTCGGAGGCTGCACCCCGGCTTCCCTTTTTAAGCACCGATGCATAAGAATGTGTGAGACATGTCTGATTAACCAAGATTTGACTAAGGCCACCCGCTGGGTGACTTGAGGTAGACTTGTAAGTCTTTGGCTGTCACAGGCAACTTGGGGCAAATCCTGGCTCTGCCACTTATCAAAGGGATGAACGGGGACAAATTATTTAACCTTGCTGGATCTCAGTTTCCTCATTCGTAAAGTGGAGATAATAGCCACCTTGTAGGTTGTAGTGAGGATTAGAGATAATTTATGCAAAGTGTTTGGCACGTAGTAGGTGCTAAAAATGCTGCTTCTTGTTATCATTACAGAGTTGGAACCCTTTGAGATGCTGCACCGTGTTTGCTGATTTGAGGTGTAAGCTAAAATAAAATGTTAAGGCCCACCCCCCTCCCCCTCACCGGCTGACTAAATGGACCCCCTTGTGGCCAAAGGAAAATCCTAAAACTAAGTTGCCTGCCAGGAGGAAGGAGGTCAAACACACCTTATCATGTCCCCCTCCCTTCAAGGGGACATCCTTTGTAACTCATTAACAGGCCTAAGAGTATGCAAGACAAACCTCCAGGTCCTCAATTTACACAACAAATCTATGTCAGGTGGCTTATCACTGATAACAGCTCCTTAAGTTGAAACATTCCAAGCCTTTAGACAAAGCTTCATGTCTTTAACCAATTACAAGCCAAAGAATCTTTAAATCAACCTATAACCTGTAAGCCCTCCCCCCCTCGAGATGGCCCCCCTTTCCGGGCCAAACCAATGTATGCCTCCCACGTATTGATATATGACTTTACCTGTAACTCCTGTCTCCCTAAAATGTATAAAACCAAACTATAACCCTGCCGCATCGAGTCCACGTCCTCCAGGCTTCTTGGGTGTGGTTCTGGGTCACAGTCCTCAAATTTGGCTCATAATAAATCTCTTTAAAATTATTTTACAGAGTTTGGCTTTTTCCCCATTGACAGAGGGTAGTACACAAGGCACTTTTCTCCAATACTGACTTTAAGGCTGCTGGGACTGCATGTCTCAAGATAGCAGGTACAGCAATTTCCACTCTCTTGGCAAAAGTCTCATCCCCACAGGGAGACATGTGTGACCCGGAGCTACGGTATATGAAGCTAGTGAAAAGGTGAAGGAATTAGCAGAGAAGAGGAAAGTCCACACTGAGTGCCTAGGGGCAGGGGTGGTCCGTGTCAGATCAGCAAGTTGCTATGGCCCTTAGTGTCAGGGCGTTCCACCAAAACCCACCTGTTTCACTTACCCCCTCCCAAATCGAGCAGCTACTAATACTCACAGCTGATGAGGTGATTTGGGTCATACTTCTGATTGATTGACTACCATGTAAATGAAGTAACATTTGGGACATACTTCTGATTGGCTGACTACTATGTAAATGAGGTGACTTTTGTGAAAACTTGCTATTGGCTAACTGTAACCCCCAAAAGTATAAAACTAAAAGAAAAAACAAAAAAGGGGTGCTCAGGTTTTGGTGGCAGATATGCCTCTGTGAGCCTGCTGGCGAAATAAAGCTGACTCTCCAACTCTCCAACTCTCCGTGTGCTGCTTGGGTTTTTCTTTGGCCAAGAGCTGTTCACATCTGCCGGAACATTAGAACCTTGGTAAGTCTCAAGAACTGCTATGGAAGGGAGTAATTCCTGAACACAGAGGGATTATTTAGAAGTACTCACATCAGGCAGGCAGACTTGGGGGTCCCAAACTCTAATTCCCCTCCTGCAGGAGAGGAAGTTTATTTTCTAGAGAAGCGGAACCAAAGAGACATGTGCTAGTGAAATCAGGTACAGGGGAGGCCAAGGCTGCACGAAAGTGCACACTAAATGAGCCCTTCCCCCACCTAACCTCAGAACAACAGAGGCAGGAGACTGGAGGATTTTTTTAATGTGGAAACTGACCCACTCTTTAAAAAGACCTATATATATTGACATTTGTAGGCTCCTAGTGAAAAAGCCCATTGTCTACCTGGTCACCCTGGAATAAATCCTTGTACACAGAACTTCCAATCAGCTCTCAGCTCTTTAGGGCCTCTTCTTAAGTTTGAGTGGCAGCCAAGGATTGTCACCGAGGAAAGTGCCCAACATGACACAGAATAAAATAATCGAGCAGGACAACAAAAGGATCTGTGAAGGCAGCAGAAAGAATGAAAACGCAGGAGAAACTGAAAATAAATTATAAGTAATGTCTATAGAGGTATAAGGGAAGATGTTGCATCCATGGGATGTGATGAAAAAAGGAAGAAGTAGGGCAATAAAGAGTTCTTGGAAGTTAAAAATAAGAGCTAAAATTTTGAAAATTCTATAGCAGCGTAGGAAGATAAGGAAATTTCTCTGAAAGTAAAATAAAGAAGGACGATAGAAAAAAAGACAAGAAAATCACAAGAGCAATTCAGCAGGTTCAACATCTAATAGGTAATTTTAGAAAGAGAGAGCAAATGATGGTAAGAAAATTGTCAAAGAAAAATACAAGAAAATGCCCTAGAAATGAAGAACATAAATCTTTTTTTTTTTTTTTTTGAATAACATAAATCTTAACGGAAATGCTCCAAATGCCAAGGATAATAGTTGACAATGGTCCCAGACCAAGCTACACTATTGGGATATTGTAAAACTCCTAGAGAGAGATTGTAAGAGTTTTCAAAAAAAAAAACCTAAAAAGTTTATATATGAAAGATCAAGAATCAGAATGGCACTGGGCTTCCCAATGGCAATATGCGAAGCTAGAAGATATTGGAAAAATGCCTTCAGTATACCAAGGGAAAATGATCTTTGGCCTAAAATTCTATTCCCAGCCACACTAGCAATCAAATGTGATTGATAGTATCCATAATTATCAATCAATAAAGACATTTCCAAACAGGCAAGATACAAAAAAAACTATATCTGATGTACCCTCCCTTGGGAAACTACTGGACGATGCTCCACCAGAGAGGAGGCCTTCTTTCTGATCTAGCAAAAGGGAAGGGCAGAGGGAGATTCTGGCATGACAAGTGTGGGGAGGTGTTGGGACCAGCCAGTCCAGGTTAGAGCAGAGCACCCGAGGACTCCAGGAAGAATTTCTCCGGGAAAACAGTGGAATGATTATGGAAAGATTTGTGATTTCAAAAATTGTATGGAGTGTCAACTTGCAGAGTTGTTGGAAATATGGAAAGACTCAGATATATACAAAGCAAAAGCAAAATATGGACGAATTAACTCCAGGAAGAAGAAAATGTTGAGGAAAAGAAGCGTACTTTGAGTTCACTACTTGGCTAAGCAGGGAACAATGTTTATTTTATATAGTCCTAATAATGGAAATGCTGCATGTGGATTGAACCAACAATCGATAAGCAACTACGTTGGAAGGATAGAAAGCACAAGAAGGGGTGAGTGATCTAAACTTCTCACTTACTGTAGTGGAAAATATTTAAAATAAGTGAATTGCAAGAGAGCAGTATATGCTTGTTATCTAAAGATTCGAAGGTAAATATAAAAAAATAGCCATGAATGTTGCAAGTGGTTGCTTCTGGGGAACAAGAAGAAGATGAGGTAGAAATGTGGTCAAGGCACTTTTACATGTATTTTGGTAGAATATAAATAAAAAGTAATTAAAGACACAATAAAGACAAAAGGCTTTCCCTCCCCAGTACACCTGTAGGGTGCTTTTCAAATTCTTTGATCATCAAGTCAGTGGATACAAAGTGGCAGATGTGTGCATAGAATTAGGGGAATTTCCAGAACTGGGACTGCCATTCCTACCATAAGAAAACACCAACAGTAACGACTAACAATGGTTCCACAGGTTTTCAAGGCACCCCAGCAAGTTAGGCACCATATTATTCGCTGTTTTCAAAGACAAACTGGCCGGGGCATGCTGGCTCATGCCTGTAATCCTAGCACTCTGGGAGGCGGAGGCAGGAGGATCGCTCAAGGTCAGCAGTTTGAAAATAGCCTGAGCAAGAGCAAGACCCCGTCTCTACTAAAAATAGAAAGAAATTAATTGACCAAATAAAAATATATAGAAAAAAAAATTAGCCGGGCATGGTGGCATGTATCTGTAGTCCCAGATACTTGGGAGGCTGAAGCAGAAGGATTGTTTGAGCCCAGGAGTTTGAGGTTGCTGTGAGCTAGGTTGACGCCATGGTACTCACTCTAGCCTGGGCAACAGAGCGAGACTCTGTCTCAAAAAAAAAAAAAAAAAAAAAAGGCAAACTAAGACTTAGAGAGATTCATGATTGGATAGAAGTCTCTGATGTAGTGAGTACTAGAGGCAGGACCTAATGCCAGGTCCTCTGTGGCAGATTATATTTTCCAAGATGGACTCATCCCTTATGCTCTTCTACCTTTCCGTTCAAAAGAGGAGTCTACTTCTCCACCCCCTTGACTCTAGACAGGTCTTGTGACAGTGTTGACCAATCGAATACAGTGGAAGTGGTGCTGGATGACTTCAAGGGCTAACCCTAAGCCACATGTAGAGACCAGACAGGTACTCTAATCAACATCCCCACTGAACCAGCATCAACTGCCAACCATGGGAGTGAGCTGCCGTCTTGGACATCAACCCCAGTTGAGTCTTCATTTGAGTCCAGCCTTAGTCACTGACTACAACTCGCAGAGAGACCCCAGGTAGAATCACCCAGCTGAGCTGTCAACCAACAGAACTGTGAGAGATGATAGCAAGATTGTTTGAAGCCACTGTTTTGGGGTGATCTGTTATGCAGCAATAGATAATCAGGGTACCATCTGACTCCAAGGTCCATATTCTTTCTTCAATACGACCCTATAAGTATTTGTCAGTAGACACATTATTAGAATTTGGATGGGATGGTTTTTATTTTGCAGCACTTCCTTGCACACTGGAGAACTCCTAGGAACCCTGGCCCTTGCCCACAAATCCAATGCCTCTTCCCTTATAACATGGTGAAAACTAAAAATGCCTTCACATTTTTCCAAATGACTCCTAAGGATAACATCCCCAGGTAAGATCTACAGGTAGATGAAACCACCTTGATATGGTTTAAAACCAAATTCCAAACATACAAATGGAGAAGACAGAGAGGTTCTGTTAGCAGGAAAGGACAGAAAGGAAAAGCACTCAGGGTATAGTTACAGAAGCCCAACTGCAAGGCATCTCCTCTGCCTTGCCTCTGGCATCTGAATTTCTGGTTGAGACCTCTTTGGATCTGGTCTCTCTAAGCCTTGCAGAGACTGTTTGGTGGTAACTGTGCCCGAAGGGGGAAAGAATGTGGGAATAACAGAGCGGTAGAGTACTGCTGTGGGAGGGAGCCACGAATCATCTAGTCTAAAGCTCTCACTTAACACTCTGCTGAAGCCAGAGAGGAGAGGTGCTAGGGCTGCAACCCAGGGGCTCCCAATCCAGGCCCCACCTTCTTTCCACCATGCAAACAAGGAAACAGTTGTGACTGAGGTTATTTAGGTGGCAAATGAACAGATTTACCTTGGCATGCAGCATACAGTTGTCCAAGTGGGCTAACCTGATTGCTGGTTGCATTAGTTTGCTAGGCCTGCCATAACAATGTGCCACAAACTAAGTGGCTTAAACAACAGGGCTTTATTGTCTCCCAATTTTGGATGCTGGAAGTTCAAGGTGTCAGCAGGGTTGGTTCCTCCTGAGGGTGTGGGAGAGCATCTTCCCCTCCTCTCCCCTTGCCTCTGGTGGCTTGCTGGCCATCTTTGACCTTCCTTAGCTTGTAGATCTCTGTCTCCATCTTCATGTGGTGCCCTCCCTGTGTGTCTCTGTGTCCAAATTTTCTCTCTCTCTCTTTTTTTTATAAGGATACCAGTTGTATTAGATTAGGGTCCACCCTACTTCAGTGTGACCTCATCTTACCTAATTGCATCTGCAAAGACTATTTCTAAATAAGGTCACATTCAGAGGCATTGGATGTTAGAACTTCGATATATGATTGGAGGGGTAACAAAATTCAACTCATAACACTAATGTGATAGACTCATGCGCTGTATGTTTCCCATGTGAAGTGTTATCCTGGATATCTTCAATTTGCATCTTGCTTTGACTCTTGGCTTAAAACTCTGTGCAATGCAGTGGATTCACTCATGAGCCAGATAAGACCGGGGATCTGTCCCTTTCCCTGAGACAGCATGTTGCAGCCTGAACTCTGCTTTGGCAACTACAGAAAATCTTTGAAGGGCCTCTAATCTGCTCCAGTGTACACACCTGTGACAGCTGTGACCTACACAGTGTACACACCTGTGACAGCTGTGAGTCACATTTTTGCGAAGGATCCCGAAGTATATTAGCTGACTAACAGTGGAGAGTGCAGCCACCTAGGTTTAGAAACACAAGGTATTTATGGAGAGACAAGGGGATTCAAAAGAATATGGGAAAAGCTTGATGTCATTGGAAATCCAGGGAGAAGTATTCAGTCATTTATTTATTCATGCATTCTTTGAGCAAGTTCTTACTGAGCACTCAAGATGAGCCAGACACTGAAACAGACAAGCAATGGCCGGGCGCCGTGGCTCACGCCTGTAATCCTAGCACTCTGGGAGGCCGAGGCGGGCGGATTGCTCAAGGTCAGGAGTTCGAAACCAGCCTGAGCAAGAGCGAGACCCCATCTCTACTAAAAATAGAAAGAAATTAATTGGCCAACTAAAATATATATAGAAAAAATTAGCCGGGCATGGTGGCACATGCCTGTAGTCCCAGCTACTCGGGAGGCTGAGGCAGGAGGATTGCTTGAGCCCAGGAGTTTGAGGTTGCTGTGAGCTAGGCTGACGCCACGGCACTCACTCTAGCCTGGGCAACAAAGTGAGACTCTGTCTAAAAAAAAAAAAGAAAGAAAGAAACAGACAAGCAATTTCTAATTGTGATTAATGGTGTGAAGGCAGTCAAGGCCTGCAATAATAAGGTGCAATAAGGGTAGCAACTGTAAAAGGCGGTTGAGGAGCCATCCATAATGAGGTGACTTTGAAGCTGATGCCCGACGGATTCAGACATGGGCATTCCAGGTGACAGGGACAGCTTTGCAAAGGCCCTGACTTGGGGATGAACTTGTTGTGTTTAAAGAAAAAGAGCAAATGTTTAGTGGAGGAGGCAAGAGATGAGGTTGAAGAGCAAGGTGTGGTCCAGGACAGGGTAATGGAACATCTTGCAAATACCATGAAAAAGCCCCTAAGGAATTTTAAGCAAGAGAGTGACATAGCTTGATTTCTGCTTAGCTTGATTTCTATTTTAAAAACAGTCATTCTTGGCCGGGCGTGGTGGCTCATGCCTGTAATCCTAGCCCTCTGGGAGGCTGGGCCAGGAGGATGATCGCTTGAGCTCAGGAGTTTGAGACCAGGCTTTGCAGACCTGCCTCTACTAAAAAGAGAAAAAATTAGCCAGGCATGGTGGTGCATGCCTGTAGTCCTAGCTATTTGGGAGGCTGAGGCAGGAGAATTGCTTGGGCCCAGGAGTTTGTGGTTACTGTGAGCTAGAGGGACACCATGACACTCTAGCCTAGGCAACAGGTGAGACTGTGTCAAAGAAAATAAATAAATAAATAAAAACAATCATTCTCTTTGACCATCAGAATGGCAAAAATTAAAGTTGAAACCACATGGTTGGCAAAGAGATAGGAACTAGATAGACTCATATATTGCTGATGGAAATATAAATTACAATATAAAAAAATTAAAATGTAAAACTCTAAGAGGAGAAGTGTAGCAATATTTATTAGAATAAAAATGCACATACCTTTTGGCTCAACAATTTTTCTACTACGGATTTATACTACACACACACACACACACACACACACACATATATATATATATATATACTTTTTTTTTTTTTTTGAGACAGAGTCTTGCTCTGTTGCCTGGGTTAGAGTGCTGTGGAATCAGCCTAGCTCACAGCAACCTCAAACTTCTGGGCTCAAGCAATCCTTCTGCCTTAGTCTCCCAAGTAGCTGGGACTACAGACATGTGCCACCATGCCTGGCTAATTTTTTCTATATGTATTCTTAGTTGGCCAATTAATTTCTTTCTATTTTTTTAGTAGAGACGGGGTCTCGCTCTTGCTCAGGCTGGTTTTGAACTCCTGACCTTGAGCGATCCTCCCGCCTCAGCCTTCCAAAGTGCTAGGAATATAGGCATGAGCCACCGTGCCGGGCCTATATATATAAATTTTGTTGTTGTTTTTGAGACAGGATATTGTTCTGTCACCCAGATTGGAGTGCAGTGGCATTACGTAGCTCACAGCAACCTCAGACTCCTGGGCTCAACTGATCCTTCTATCTCAGCCTCCCGAGTGGCTGCGACTACAGGCATGTGCCACCATGCCCAGCTAATTGTTCTATTTTTTGTAGAGACAGGGTCTCACTCTTGCCCAAGCTGGAATATATATGTATTAAAATCAATAGATACAAAGTTATTCATTGCAGCATTGTATATAATTGCAAAAAATTGGAAAAGGGACTAAATCCAACAATACAAACAAGTGAGGATTTGGATAAGCAAAGGTTGACTGTCCACACAGCGTATGGCTCTGCAGCTATAGGGATTCAACAAGTTCTGTAAGTGCCAACCTGGGTCAGTCTCCAAGATATACATGTAGTCAGTTTTTAAAAGCAAGGTACAGGTAGCAGTGCAAAAGACTTATTAAAATAAACAAAGAAATGAATAAATATTAAAAAGCAAAGTACAGAACCACGGGGATAGTGTTCATATTGTTTGTGTAAATATAGGGTGTGTGTGTGCATCTGTGCGTTTGCTTGTCCCTCAGTCTGGGTCCTCCAGGAAACAGATGCCAAGATGGAATTGGAAATGCAAAAGATTTATTGGGCAAAAGGATTTATTGGAGGACGAAGGGGAGAGGGTGCAGAAGTGAGGTAGGGAGAGCTGCCAGACCGCACTGCTGGTCTGCCGCCTGGAAAAGGAGCAGGGGAAAAGGAAGGAGGGTGGGGTAGGAAGAGCCACAGACTGCAGTGCAGCTCCTAGGACATCTCAAGAGTGCTGGTTCACGGAGCCTTGTGTCAGGCAGAACCGGCTCTGCCCAAGTCCTCCCCACTGGGCTCTGTCACTGGCTGGGAGCAACCTGGGAAGAGTGTGGCCTCAGCATGACCATGACTGCTGCAGTGGGTCCCAAGGCACAGCAGCCTGAGGCTGTCAGCTAGTGACACTCCTCACAGTAGGTTCTCTCTTAAAGACAGGTCTGAGCTCTGCGCTCCGTGGCTGCCCCAGATTTCTGTGCATGGGATCGCTCAGGAAGGATGGAAGGAAGAGTGCTGCAATACTGTCTGCCCCTGGGGAGAGGGAGTGGGTGGCCAGAGCACAGAACTGGGAGGCAGACTTTTCACCATATACTCTTTTGCACCATTTGAAATCTTTTTGACTCTTAATTCAGTGGCATTTAGTGCACAAGACCATGCAACCACCGCCTCTATCCAGTTCCAAAACATTTCCTCACCCCAAAAGAAACCCTATACCCATTAAGCAATCACTCCTCATTCCCTCTCCCTCCTTCCTTCCTCAAATCCTGGCAACCACCAATCTGTTTTCTATCTCTATGGATTTACTTATTCTGGATATTTCATATAAATGGAATCATATTTTATATGACCTATTTTGTCTGGCTTCTTTCACTTAGCTTAATGCTTTGAAGGTTCATCCATGGTATAGCATGTATCAGTACTTCATTTCTTTTTATGGCTGAATAATATTTCATCGCATGAACATACCACAGTTTGTTTTTCCCGTTCATCACTGATGGACATTTGGGTTATTTCCACCTTTTGGCTATTGGGATTAGTGCTGCTATGAGTGGGCATGTATATGTGTTTGAGTGCTCACTTTCAATTCTTTTTGCTGTACACCTGGGAGTAGAATTGCTGGGTCATATGATAATTTCATGTTTAATTTTTTGAGAAAATGCCAAACTACTTTCCAAAGTGGCTGCATCAGTGTATACTCCTACCAACAGTGAGCAAGTGCCACAATTTCGCCACATCCTCACCAACGCTTGCTATTTTTTCCCCTCCTTTTTGAATAGTAGACATCCTAATGGGTATGAAGTGATATCTCATAGTTTTAATTTGCACTTCCTTAATGATTGGTGGCGTTGAGCGTCTTCTCTTGTGGTTATTGTACATTTGTATATCTTCTTTGGAGAAATGTCTATTCAAGTTCTTTGTCCATTTTTTAGTTGTGTTGTCTGTCTTTTTGTGGTTGAGTTGCCAGAGTTCTTTATATAATCTGGATACTTGACCCTTATCATAACTTGAATTTATTCCATATAAATATCTCACCAGAGAATTGGGCAAATGTGAGATGGGAAAGACGGTTTGGGTGCGGGAATGTGAAGAGAGAAAAGGAAGAATCAAGGCTCTTGCTTAACTTCCTGGGTGGGGGTGTCATTTACCTGGAGGGGCAGGCTTGGGACAGGTAGGTGTGGAGGGAAGGAATTCGGGGCTTGGCTTTGGACTCGCTGAGTCCGAAGTGCCTGTGGGTCTTGCAGGTCCCCATGCGGCACTGGTGGGTGTGGTCTGTGCGTCTGCAGTTTAGACTTCCTGCTTGATCTTTACCCTGAAAATGCGGCCAGAATCTGTAAGGGACGCCAGGCCATTCCAGCTGCGGGGAGGAGGAAGGAGGGCAAAGGCACGGCAGATGGTGGCTGAGCCCGATGCCACAGAGCGTTTGAGCCTGAGAATAGCGTGTCATGATGTACATCATAGAAAGGTATCTGGTGGCCACATGACAAGACAGATGAGAGGGGGGCAAGATGCAGGCCGAGGGAGGAGTGAGGGGGCTCACTGGGCACAGGCCAGTGGGGCTGGGAAGAGGGGACGGCGTGGCTGTGGGTGGCAGTGGGTGGCGAGGGGTGGACGAGCCTAGAATAGCTAACTCCCAGCTTTCTGGCCGAGTGACTGTGTGGGTGACGGGGCCAAGTCCCAAAAGCAATGGAGGAGGAAGAGCAGGCTGTGTTGGGCGAGGAAGGAGGAAGCAAATCCTTAATTAACTTTCACTTGACTTCGTTCCCAGAGCCAGGCCCAGGGTGGTGAGAAACCTCCCTCTGGGCTGTCTCTCACCAGGGGCGGCCCTGTGCTGGGGCTCGGGAGGGTCTCATTCTGCCTCCCCTCGGCCCCCACATCAGACCAGCACCGAGCCTAAGGCCGCTGTCACGCCAGCCGCCTTTCTGCCCTTGCCCAGTTCAGCCTGGCCACGTCCTCCTGCCCTTCAGTCCGGCATCTGTCTGTGGCACAGGTGCCGGCACTTTCCCTGAGCTCCGCCGTCAGCGGTCACTGCCCTCTCCCCACACTCTCCTCAGAGCCCGCCACGGCTTCCTGCTGCCTGGGAGTTAAAACCCAACTCCATACTCAGGCTTCCTGGGCCTCACGTTCTGGCCTCTCCCCTCCTGTCACCTATTAAAATATTTCTCTTCTTTCCTGGCCCAAGAAAAGTCCTCCCCTCCCCCAGCCTGCTGGGCCGGGCTTTGTCCCACGCACAGCGCTGTGACAGGGCCTGGGCTCTCCTCCTCCCGAGGTGGATGCCAAGACTCATGCCCAGGGTGCCCTCCCCGGAGAGGCCAGGTGCCCCTTCTGTCCCCGGCCACAGCTCTGTTTGCTGGGCCCCCCAGCCCGTCCTCTCTCCATGCTTTGTTTGACAGGCAAGAAAGACAGACTCTGACCTCACTGCAGCTCCCTGTCCCTGGCCGAGCCACCCTGAGCAGCCTTGGCTGTGGGGCAGGCCTGGCCGGTGGGCCCGCAGGGATCTTGCCAGCTGCACCTGGGAGCTCGCCACTGCAGTGAGGAGCTGGGGATGCTGGGGGATGGGGGTGGCTGAGGCCACCCTTCCTCCCCTCCTGTACCGCTCCCACCTCCCTTCCTCACAGCTACAGCCCCTGGCTGCCAACCGCTCGCAGGTTTGGTGTCAACACCTAAGAGGCCGTGTGTTTTGTTTTTCTAAATATTAGTTGGAAGAGCTTAGGCTGAAGAGTTGTGAGGAAATTGTTACTTTCTTAAATAAATCTAAAGCTCAGATCTTCCAAGGTTAGCTACAAAGGAAGATTTTCTGCAGAGGAGAGGCATTTTCATCTTAAATCTCTGACTCTTGTCCCTGGGAATCAATTTTCACTGGGACCACACAAGAAGTGTGATTGATTGATTGATTGATTGATTGATTTTGAGACAGACTCACTCTGTTGCCTGGGCCAGAGTGCCATGGCATCAGCCTAGCTCACAGCAACCTCACATTCCTGGGCTCAAGCGATCCTCCTGCCTCAGCCTCCCGAGTAGCTGGGACTACAGGCATGCACCACCATGCCCGGCTAATTTTTTCTATATATACTTTTAGTTTATCAATTAATTTCTTTTCTATTTTTAGTAGAGACGGGAGTCTCACTCTTGCTCAGGCTGGTTTTGACCTCCTGACCTTGAGTGATCCACCCATCTCGGCCTCCCAGAGTGCTAGGATTACAAGTGTGAGCCACGGCACCCCAGCCAAGAAGTGTGTTTAAATAAGAAGCAACCAGCAGCTCAGGGGTCACTAAGGGTTCTGTCAGCCTACACAGAGAGCAGGATGGCCCAGCCTGGCAGATGGGTGTCCCTGCCCATAGCCACCCGGCCAAGACTTAGTCATGAATCTCCCAGCTCACCCCTTCCACCTTGTCTGGCCCCCGGTCTTCTGGAGGAGGGGCCCACAGTGCACCAAGCACCTAATCCTCACGAGCAGGTGGGGGGTTGGGCAGGATTGGATATGAGTCGGGATTACTCCCCCAAACCCACGCGCCAGCTCCCTGCAGAGGATGAGGGGCCGTGTCTGCTGGTGTGGTGTGGGAGTCACCGGGCAGACCCTCTTGCCCCCAAATCATCTCCCTCATCCCTTCTCGAGGTGCCCGGTATGGCTCCATTGAGATTCACCCCTTTGGGACTTTATTACTTTTTGTCCTTCAAAAATTCCCTAATAAATGTAAGTACCCAGTAGTCTGGCAACACCTGCCCTTTGACTGCTAAATCTAGGTGAGGCAGAGAAGAAAAGAGAGTTTTATCTTAACCATTTTAAAGTGTACAATTTAAGGACTTCCAGTACACTCACAATGTTGAACAACCATCACATCTATCTTCCTCCAGAGCATTTTCATCACCCTAAAAAGAAGCCGGTACCCGTTAAGCAGTAATTATCTATACACCCCACTCCAAAGCCACTGGCAGCCACAAATCTACTTTCTATCTCTATGGATTTGCCTATTCTGGACATTTCATCTAAGTGGAACTATATAACATGGGACCTCCGCGTCTTGCTTCTCTGACTTAGCATCACTGTTTTGAAGTTCGTTTATATTGTAGCATGTATATGACTTCATTTTTATGGCTGAATAATATTCCATTGTTTGGAATACAATGTATCACATTCAGTTTATCCATTCATCAGTTGACGAACATTTGGGTAGTTTCCACTTTGGGGCTATTATGAATAGAACTGCTATGATCGTCTGTGCACCAGTTTTTGTTTGAACACCTGCTTTTATTGCTTTTTTCCCTAAGACCTTGGACAAATCTGAAATGAACACCTGTTTTCAATTCTCTTAAAAAGTATATATAGTACTTAGAAGTGGAATTGCTGGGTCATGGGGTAGCTCTACATTTGACTTTTTGAGGAACCGTCAGACTGTTTTCCAGGAACAGATGATTTTTTTCAAGAGCAAGATGTTTTGAGAGGGGAGAGGAAGCCCAGGCACTGGGGCTGCCAGAGGGTGAGAAGTTTAAATGAGGAAACAAAGGAAAAGGACGGGAAGAGTGGAGACAAATATCCCCAACTTTCCAGTTTGTCCCGGAAGCTGGATGATCACTGTAATCAACCACCACATTTCTCCCCAGATCCTTCCCATGCCTGTCCCTGCCACCCGGTGCCTGGCACACAGAGGCCCCCGCACACACTGGTTGAATGCACGGCTGCCCGCCAAGCACTGACCCTTCCCACCCTCGAGGCCTTGCATCTCTCTTCCATTTTCTTCAACCTTGCCGTGGCCTTTGCCTCCTCTGGCTCTAGGCAGAGCTGTGTTCCCAGGTCCTGGTGTTGTCTCAGCCATGCAGCGTGGCACCTTTCCAGAGCACAGTGCATGTGGGGCTGGGCACAGGCGAGGTTAAGGCGGCAGAAGCAGGCCTGGGACCACGCACGCACACCGGGGCAGAGGAAAGAGACTGCGACTCCGAGCCTATTTCTCACAGGAGTCGTGCCGAGGGTGGGTGTCCTGGGCACAGGGAGAGGTCTGATGGCTCGGTGGATGCTTGACCGGGGGGGCCAGGCCACGAGAGCCGCTTTCCTCCTCTGCCTCCCCCCACTGCGCTGTCTGAAGACATTTCCAGCTCCATTCTGGGGAAAGCCGATGGCGCAGACTGGCCAGAAACCCTGGAGGGAAATCTAGGGGAAGAAGTGGGCCTCAGAGTTGGGCAGTGGGGAAGAGGGGAGCAGGAGGGCTTGAGAGATTTAGGACTGAAAGGGAGGAGTGAAGAGAGAGGAGCCCTCATATTGGGACATTTGAATGGTTTTCCCGTACTACTGAGTCATTGCTCCTGATAGTCTCTATTTCTCAGAACATTCAAAGTGATTCTTCTAAAACTAGACCCAGATCATGACACTCCTGCACTCAAAACCTTCCAGTCGTTTCCCATATCACTCAAATTAAAAGCCAAAGTCCATAAAATGGTCACATGGGCCTCCATGATCTGGCCTCACACCCAGACCCTCAGCTCCTTCTCTGACCTCCTCTCTGCCCACTCCCCTCATTTGCTCAGCTCTCACTTCCCTGACCTTCTGGCTCTTCCCTAGACCTGCCTCAGGGCCTTTGCATACTCTTTCCTTTGCCACACACTTTTCCCTGAGTTCCTGTGTGGCCAGTGACCTCACCTTCTGCAGGTCTCTGCTCAAATGCCACCTTCTGGGTGATGCTTCCCTTTACCATTATTTATAAAATAGCAACTCTTCCCCCACCCTCTGGACGTCTCAATTCTCCCTTCCCTGCAGTATTTTCTTCTCTATAGAACTTGTGATCGGGCATACTTTATATTTACTTGCTGTCTATCTTTTTTTCATTAGGATGTAGCTCCAGAAAGGCAAAGACTCTATTTTGTTCTCTTCAACCAATGTTGGGCACATAGTCGGCATTCAATAAATATCTGTCAAGTAGATGAATAAACACATAAATTATTGAAAACATTTTTTCCTCAGAAATCAATATATTTATACAAGAGAATTCTCAAAACTCACTTGGATTTTTTTTTTTTTTTTGAGACAGAGTCTCACTTTATTGCCCAGGCTAGAGTGAGTGCCGTGGCGTCAGCCTAGCTCACAGCAACCTCAAACTCCTGGGCTCAAGCAATCCTGCTGCCTCAGCCTCCCAAGTAGCTGGGACTACAGGCATGTGCCACCATGCTCGGCTAATGTTTTCTATATATATCAGTTGGCCAATTAATTTCTTTCTATTTATAGTAGAGATGGGGTCTCGCTCTTGCTCAGGCTGGTCTCGAACTCCTGAGCTCAAACGATCCACCCACCTCGGCCTCCCAGAGAGCTAGGATTACAGGCGTGAGCCACTGCGCCCGGCCCTCACTTGGATTTTTGATGCTCTGTTTTGTTTCCTAACTCATGGTTGAAAAATACTTTTATTTGCATAATTGGGGACTTCAATGGCTGGAGGTGGCTAGAATCTCTGGAGGCCCATTGCTGGCCACACTGTGCCTTGCTCCACTGTCTTAGCAGAGGCATCTTGCTACAATAGGGGCTACTGTGACTGGATGCTGCTATTGCAAACTGCATGTTAAATCTGTGACTATCATTAGGAACTTTCCTTGTAATGGCATGATGACAAGCTATCGTCTCTTCTCGTGGATGATGCTGGCTGAATCCAAGGTCAGAAGCCGGTGGAAGTTCCTCTGATGTTTTGGAACAGGGAAGGCCTTTGATAAATGAATGGCTGACTACCATCCACACAGCTGCTGACTCCAGGGAGCTCCTAACTCCTGAACACAGGGTGACACAGTGAGCCTTTTTGGCTCTGGAGGACCTGCCACCCTCTGCAGGTCCGAGCTGAACTATAACTTAGCTCCTGGCTTTGCATTTAGGGAGAGTGTGAGATCTGCACCAAGTTGGCCAAGATGCTTAGTGCTAAGAGATCAGCTAAGAAGAATGAGGCGTGTGTGTGTGTGTGTGTGTGTGTGTACACACATGCATGAGAGCACTTACGTGCTGTGTGCTATAGTGGGGAGGCTGGTGATTGCTCAGGAAGGGGAAATGCACCCTGGTTTGGGAGTCAGGAGTCAGTGAGACCTGGGTTCAAGCCCCAGCCAGACCACTCATGAGTCACGTGACTATGGGGAGGTCCTCTCACTTCTGTGAGTGCCACATTCAGCAGCTGTCAAATGGCAGGGTTTTGGCCAGGTGCTTCAGATGCTTTCTAGTTAAAAAAGAAGAAAAAAAGTAACAAAATTCTTTATTCTCAGCGATCCAAGACTGTATTCAGATGACGATGTATTGCCCACCAAACATTTTCACCATATCGTTGGTCGTGTTAAGCTGAGGGTTTCTACTGTCTCTGGAATGCAGGTCGCATTCTGGTGAGCTGAGGGCTGAGCGTCTTTTCCCTTCCAGCTCGCCCCGTCTGGGTCCACTCACCCACGGGCCACGGCTATAAGGAAAAAGGCATGAGTGTGTGTGAGTGTGAGTGTGTGACAGTGTGTACGGATATGAGTGTGTGAGTGTGGGAGAGTGTGTGTGAGTATGAATGCGTGAGGATATGTGTGAGAGTGGGAGAGAATATGTGTGTGAGTGTGTGAAGATGTGAGTGAGAGAGGGTGTGTGTGAGTGTAAGTGTGTTTGTGACAGTGTGTGAGAGAGTGACAGTGTGAGAATGTGTGTATGTGTGTGAGAGTGTGAGAATGTGTGATGATGTGAGAGTGTGTGTATTGGTGTGAGTGTGAGTATGTGTGTGAGTGTGAGGATGTGAGTGAGAGAGGATGTGTGTGTGTGAGTGAGTGTGTGAGAGAGTATGTGAGAGTGTGAGAATGTGTGTGTGGTTGTGTGAGAGAATGTGGGTGAGTGTGAGAGTATTTGTGTATGTGTGTGATTGTGTGAGAGTGTGTGTGCGGGTGTGGGTCTGTGCGGGTGTGAGAGCGGGTGTGCGTGAGTGTGCGGGTGTGTGAGGGTGTGGCAGGACGACAGGCTCCCAGCCAGGGGCTCCAGGAGGGCGGAGGGTGAGAAAGGAGCCGGGGGCTGTGGCCCTGGGATGGGGGGGCAGTGCTGTGCTCCCCACACTCGAATGTGCTGCCTCTCTGTGCTGGCTGCTTTGGTGGGCTGGGCTGGTGGCCTAAACTGTTCCCCAGAGCCCCAGCAAGGTGGTCCGGAAGGTGAGGGGGAGAAGGGAGAGGGAGTAGTTTTGCCTCCTCCTCTGACTCACGGTTGTGACTCGTCAGCACGCTGACAGGTTTTTTGTTTTCCAGTCAAGCGGAGCTTTTGCTGGGCGTGTGAGTGAGAAGCAGGGAACACGCACACAATCAACCCCCCCCCCCCCGTGGCATGGGGGAGTGCGGAATCAGCCTGAGTGCATGAGCAATTGTGTACTCATGAAAGTCAGAAAGCATAATTTGAGGCACAGAATCTAAATAGCCTTGTTATTAGACTGCGTGAATGCATGTTACGTGACAGAGAGAGAGAGAGGCTGCTCTCGCTCCTCCTCCGTCCGCCCTCTGAGAGGGGCGGCAGCTCACCTCGCAGGGGACAGTGGTGCGGGCAGAGAGGGGCTGCGTGGCTGGGCCTGGGGCCCTGCGTGCTCCTCCAGGGCGGGCTCTGTCTTCATCTCCGCCCCTCAGCGTGTCTGCGCCATCCGGGCACCCCGTGCGCTCCGGAGGGGCGGGTGAAGGAGGAACGCGGAAAGGGCTGCAGGCGTGACGAGTGTGTGCCCACCTGGGGCCCAGCAACCTGGGGCAGTGGCGTGACCCTGCCCTGCTACCAGTGAGCTCTCTCACCCAAGGCTAGATGCCTCAGGGTGGCCTACAAGGCTTATGGAACTCAATCCGCAGAGCCGAGGATCCTGCCCTCGGACCACACCTAGGTGCGGCCATCCACCCGGTGTCACCCCCTTTGCTTCTTCAAGATCGAGCACCTGCCTCTCTGTCCCCCTCAGAACTGCCCCAGTATCCATGGCACTTCAATATCCATGGAGACAGCCCTTTACCACTCTGTCCTGTCCTCTCTCTCAGGGACCCCAGACCTTCCTGTCACTAAGAACTGCAAAGCCTCCATAACTCCTTCTTCACTCCCTCCCTAACTTCTCAGCTCTGCTCACTCCTTCCAGAAGCCCAACTCCCACCATTCCCCAACTCGGTCATGACCTAAAACCACTGCTCCTACCACATCTTAGGTGTCTTTCAACACCCTCGTGTTCCCTAGCTCCTCCCCGCCCAATATAAATTCCGTGGTCAACCATGGCAAGGACTCCTCCGCTTCCCTGGCTCGCTGCCCTCACGGAATCGCAGCCGTGGTTGAGTGCAACCCTTTGTCTGCTGCACCCCTGCCTGAGCCCATCTCGGTGGACCATCCCCACGGCCCAACACGCACGGAGAGAGGAATTACAAGCGTGCTGATGGGTTTTATTTTACATTCAAGAGAGTCCCTAGAGCTTCCTGAAAACCCAGCCATGTTCCTTGGTTCTTTCATTCTCTCGCTCTCCTGGGTGATTATTTTTTCACTTTCTATTCCCCAGTCTCCAACATCTGCGTCCCCAGACTCACTCTCAGTTGATGACATTGCTTCTGATTTCACCTAGGTAACTGGAAGATGGAAGAGAATTTGAATTTTAAATTCAATCAGTCCCTGTTATCATTATCTATTCACCTAACAGCAACCAAACCCGCAGGTTCTCCCTTCCCTCCTGTGGCCATGCATGACCGTCCATGCTCCTTGCGTGTGGCGGAATAACCTGGGAACATGTTAGTTTACACAACAGAAGGGGCTTTGCAGATGCAATTTAAGGCAAGTGTTTTGAGATGCTGAGATTATCTTAGATTATCTGGGTGGGCCCATTTTAATCACAAGAGTCCCCTTGTCTTAGTTTCCCTTTGTTGCTGTAACAAATTACCACAAATGTAATGGTTTACAATAGCATAAATTTATTATCTTACAGTTCTGGAGGCCAGAAGTCCTACAATCAAGGTGTCAGAAGGGCTGCAATTTCTCTGGAGGCCTGGAGGGAGAATGTTTCCTTGCCTCTCCCAGCTCCCCGGAGGCTGCCAGCATCCCTTGGCTCACGGCCCCTTCCTCCATCATCGAGGCCACAGTGCTGCATGTCCAGTCTCTCTATTGCCATCATTGATTCACTGTTTCTGACTCTGGCCCTCTTACCTCCCTCTTATGAGGACCCTTGTGCTTACATTGAGACCACCCAGATCAGCCAGGGTCATCTCAGCATCTCAAGACCCCTAATCACATATGCAAAGTCTTTTTTGCCACGTAAACTAACAGATTCACGGGTTCTGGGGACTAGGACGTGGACATCTTTGGGGGCGTTATTCAGCCCACCACACTCCGCTACCTTGAATAGTCTTCCTCTAGTTACTCGTGCATCTCCCTTGCTTCCTCCAGGTCAACTCAGATGTCACCTTAACAACATCGAGACGTCCCTTGACCATCCCATATAAACAGCTGCCTTCCACCCCACCCCGGGCTCCCTCTCCTCCCCACCCTCTGCTGTGTTTGTAGCGCTCATCACCCACTCCCTGACATACACGCATTTTCTTGCTTGTTTTCTTTCTTTCTTTTATTTTTTTTGAGACAGAGTCTTACTCTGTTGCCCAGGCTAGAGTGAGTGCCGTGGCGTCAGCCGAGCTCACAGCAACCTCAAACTCCTGGGCTCAAGCGATCCTCCCGCCTCAGCCTCCCGAGTAGCTGGGACTACAGGCATGCGCCACCACGCCCGGTTGATTTTTTCTATATATTTTTAGTTGGCCAATTAATTTCTTTCTATTTTTTATTTTATTTTTATTTTTATTTATTTATTTATTTATTTTGAGACAGAGTGTCGCTTTGTTGCCCAGGCTAGGGTGAGTGCCATCGCATGAGCCTAGCTCACAGCAACCTCAAACTCCTGGGCTCAAGCCATCCTTCTGCCTCAGCCTCCCAAGTAGCTGGGACTACAGGCATGCGCCACCATGCCCGGCTAATTTTGTCTATATGTTTTTAGTTGGCCAATTAATTTCTTTCTATTTATAGTAGAGATGGGGTCTCGCTCTTGCTCAGGCTGGTTTCGAACTCCTGACCTTGAGCGATCCGCCCGCCTCGGCCTCCCAGAGTGCTAGGATTTCCTTGCTTGTTTTCTGTCTCTCTCAGGGAGAACGTAAGCTGCACGAGGGCAGGGAAGTTTCACCGCTGGATGCCCAGCAACCAGAGCGTGCGGGCACTCTGTACGTCTTCAGTAAGTATTTGCCGGAGGAACGAATGGCTCAAGGCAATGCCAGCCTCCCAGCATCTGGACAGTGCCTACTCAGCTGGGCCACTATGAAACCGACGAACCCCAGCAATGCACTTGTGTGAGGCAAACCCCCCAAAGTGAAGAGGCAGAACTGTACAGCCCACTTTAACCAGCTTCTTCCTCCCAGTTGCCACGTAATGACACTTGCTCTGTGTGCACCCTGAGCCAACACTGTGCCCGCCCATCTTGTCCCACTGAATGTGCGTTGTGGGATTTCCATTTTTCAGAGGTGGTCCCTGGGAATTAGAGCTGGGAAGGGGTTGCCCTACATGCAGAGTCACCTCTGCCGAGTCCAGCGCTCACATCTTGAAGCAGATGGCAGTGTCTGTCCATCGAAACTGAGAACAGCCTCCCTCCCACCCCCGGACAGGGGGCAATCCTGCCAACACTTCCGGTTCTCACCATTGCCCCAAGAAGGAGAGCCGGTCAGATGCTCAAGCTAAAAATCACACAATACTTTCATTCCACTGCTTCTGGCCTCGCAGAAGGACCTGCCTCCTGCCCACCCCTCTAGAAAGCCTGCCCCTTCCCCAGCACACCGGGTCACCAGCCTCAGCCCCGCCCAGCAAGCCTGAGCGCCCTCAGTAAAGGAAGGTTTGTGACAGATCAAAGCCCCTGCGGTAGCCCTTTATTTCACTTTAAATAACTTTGATTTTTCAATCAATTCCCTAAATGCCTCCAGATAACAAAAAAATAATGGGAGTCCATGAAGATCGAATGGTTTATTAAACAACGATGGCCTCTTCGTTTGGTAGCAGAGTTCTCCTGTGCCAGTGGCTTCTTCTCTAGGGCTCTTTCCAAGGCAGGCCTGGGAGAGCTGGGTGTGTTCTCTCCCTCCTGCTCTCCCACTAGGTCCCAGCCTTGCTGGCGTGGGCTCCCTGTTGCTTCTGTCCCGCAGTCCAGGAAGGCCGGGCCGCCGCATTTAGGCCCCAAGAGGAATGGAGCAGCAAGACAATCATAAAATCTCATCCAGTATCGCTTCTGCACAGAAATTACACTGAGCTCCGCAACACGGGGCTCTTAACTTGGGAAGGGCAGTAAGAAGAAAGCAATTTCTTTGGCCCCTTTTTATATTTTTCTAAATTCCTCTTAATTTTTCACTTCATTCTGGTGTTGGGGGATTTTCTGTCTTTCCTTCTTCATAATGGCTTTATTTCCCATTATCTTAAGGATGGGCAGAGTCTCCAGTGCTTGTTTATTTGTTTCTCATGCCTATAAACTTGCCCTGCTCCTGACTCGACTCACCTTGAGGCGCAAACCCAGAACATGAATGGGCAATTAGAACAGGAGCAGCGGCAGTGGCTGGCGGTGTGCACTGACAGCAGGAGGACTGGATTACAGAAGAGCATTCGCTTTCAGGCTTGAGCCTCCTTCTATTCCTTCAGGAGGGCTCAAGCAATCAATCACTTTTTTTTTTTTTTTTTTTGAGACAGAATCTCGCTTTGTTGCCCAGGCTAGAGTGAGTCCCATGGTGTCAGCCTAGCTCACAGCAACCTCAAACTCCTGGGCTCAAGCAATCCTGCTGCCTCAGCCTCCCAAGTAGCTGGGACTGCAGGCATGCGCCACCATGCCAGGCTAATTTTTTGTATATATATTAGTTGGCCAATTAATTTCTTTCTATTTATAGTAGAGACGGGGTCTCACTTTTGCTCAGGCTGGTTTCGAACTCCTGACCTTGAGCAATCCTTGAGCCCGCCTCGGCCTCCCAGCGTGCTAGGATTACAGACATGAGCCACCGCGCCCCGCCAATCAATCGCTTTTCTTATTAACTCATTCCTCATTATGATGAAGGTGTCTCTCTACACCAGCAAAACCATTCAAGCTGCAGCTTCAGCCTGTTTTGCTTTACATTGTTTCTGTCTTCCCCCAGTATCCTTTCTTAGAGTTTGATTATTTTCCCTTTTATTACATAATCCTTTCTTCACACCAGATTTTTTTGGACCCCTTCTCCATTTTCCTTCTCTTTTCAAATCCTCTGACTTCATAGAGCACCAAATGTATTATGGATATTAAGTAAATGTTTCACATTAATAAATTCTACACCACAGGTCCCATAACTAACAGCTTATATTTATGGAGCATTTCCTATATGCCAGTTTGGTACCCAACACCTGCAATGCCTTCTTCTGCTCAATACTCAAAGCTACCATGTGAGGTTGTTAAGGGCACAGGGACCGGGAGGGGGCAAGTAGGGTGCTCAGGGTCATGCAAGTGCATCTGCTGAGTGAGTGACCTTGGTCCCAGCTGTGGTCGCTATCTCCATCTCCATTTTAATGTAGGAGGAAGTGAGGCCTACAGAGAATGGGCCACTTGCCTGAGGTCACAGAGCTACAGAATAAACAGAATATGAACAAAGGACTAGTTAGTTGGCTCCAGAGCCCAAGCTATGAGAATTATAATAACTAGGTACCCAGGGCATCGAAACAACTTTTTTTTTTTTTTAAAGGGTACAGTTCTTAAATAGGAAGAGCCAGC
Organism: Mirza zaza; assembly: GCA_008750895.1. Taxonomy (NCBI): domain Eukaryota; kingdom Metazoa; phylum Chordata; class Mammalia; order Primates; family Cheirogaleidae; genus Mirza; species Mirza zaza. The sequence goes on from VSMD01056505.1 coordinate 54,748, forward strand.
CAAGCATCTTCAGACATTTCAGGAAGGTCTCTAACACAAAGCCAGAGATCTAACTAAGCAAAGAAAGAAAGAAATTCAGAAAATCCCAAAGCTGAAATAATGAAGAAAGCAGAAAAAAACTTGAAGTAAACTAAAATCCATATCCTTAAAGAACTGGAAGATAATTGCATCCACGAAACAAGAACAGGATAAAAAAGCATTCAGAGATTAAGAAAACACTTATACAAATTAAGAAGTTCACAATAGAAATGAATATTTCAATAGAAGAGTTGAATAGTAAGGTCGAAGAAATCTCCCAGGAACTAGAATAAGAAGACAAAGAGGTGAGCAATAGGAAAAAAAACCCCATAAAACCAGAGAATCAGTTCAAAGAAGTCCAACTTCAAACTCATAGGAGTTCCAGAAAGAAAGGAGCAAAATTGGGGAGAGGAAATTTTTAAAGAAATAATACGAGAAAATTTGCACCAAGTGCCTGGAGTATTGGCTAAAACATAAAAAATTAATGTAGGCCGGGCGCGGTGGCTCACGCCTGTAATCCTCGCACTCTGGGAGGCCGAGGCGGGCGGATTGCTCGAGGTCAGCAATTCGAAACCAGCCTGAGCAAGAGCGAGACCCCATCTCTACTATAAATAGAAAGAAATTAACTGGCCAACTAATATACAGAGAAAACAAAACTAGCCGGGCATGGTGGCGCATGCCTGTAGTCCCAGCTACTTGGGAGGCTGAGGCAGGAGGATTGCTTGAGTCCAGGAGATTGAGGTTGCTGTGAGCTAGGCTGATGCCATGGCACTCACTCTAGCCTGGGCAACAAAGTAAGACTCTATCTCAAAAAAATAAAAATAAAAAAATAAAATAAAATGAAAAGAATCAAGAAATATATTACTTAAAACTACAGAGGAAAATATCAGAAACATGTCTAAAAGAGTTGCAAGTGGCTCATGCCTGCAGCACTTTGGGAAGCTGAGGCAGGAGGATTGTTTGAGGCCAGGAGTTCAAGACCAGCCTGGGCTGCACAGTGAGATCCCATCTCTACAAAAAAACAGAAAAAAAAAAAAATTAGCCAGGCGTGGTGGCACATGCCTATAGTTCCAGCTACTTGGGAGGCTGAGGTAGGAAAATCACTTTAGCCCAGGAGTTTGAGGTTTCAGTGAGCTATGGTTGTGCTACTGCTCTCTAGCCTGAATGACAGAACAAGACCTTGCCTCCCCCGCAAAAATACTTGAAAGTTCTTGCCTTTGAAAAGTGAGATTCAAGGGTGACAACAGTGTGGGGTAAGGGAGCTCTGCTTTTCATTATAAAATATGCAGTACCTATTGACATTTAAACAAGGCGTATTTATTACCTTGATCAAAATTAATATTAAAAGGTAATTTCAATATTAGCCTATTTACTTGCCTTTTCTTCCCCTCATAAAACTATTAATAGAAACTAGAGCGGAAAAAATGTCACCTCTTTGGGTCTTTTTGCTCTTTGAACAAAATATACTGTCTGATTCCTCCCTCTCTTCCTTTACCATAGAACAGAGCAGTAGTTTTAATAACCCCCAAATGGCACATAATTCTCGACCCAATGTTTGACTTTGAAATTAATTTTACAGTTATATTTGACTACATGTAGGCCATAAATTATATTGTGAAAAGCCAGTTGGTGATAAATTTGAACGCCGTCCACCTTTCCCATGGACCCTCATCCTCCAGGTTAAAGGTTTGCTTTGTTCTTTCTTGGATGGAAAGTGTCACTTGCAGCAGCGCAATCCCCTCCCTCTACTTCTGTCCTCATTTGAGTTTCCCCACCTTGCTTGGAACCAGCTGTCAAAGTCAGAGGCCCTAACCCTCCAATCACCTTTTGGTGACTAACTCAAGAAGCCTTCATTACGCATTCCACAGTGCTCGGCACTGACTCAGCTCTGTAGGGGAGTAAAAACACTAGAAATAGTCCCTGCCTCCAAGGAACTTGAAATCCAGTTTGGAGAGGAGGCCATGGGTAAAACAAACTAAATACAACAAACAAAATAGCAACAACAGACAAATATCGGTGAGCAAAGCGAGACAAAGTTAGCCACACCCTGTGCGCGCTAACGCTGTATTTTGAATGTGCTTCTGATAACTGCAATGGTCACACTGCAAGGCAACTTGTAACCCTGCAAGAGCTCCACCACTCTCAGGCTGTGTCTGGGGCAGCCCCCGCCCCCACCTCAGCCCAAGGGCTTGAGAATGTGAGCGGAATGAAAGAGGGGATATTGTTTAATGCCAGGAGAAAGATGACGTCTACAGCACAGCGTGTGACACTGGGCGTGGGTCCCCCTGCCCCACGTGGGCCTCCCTTCCTCACCCTGCGGGGTTTGCGTCTGCTCGTGCAGAGGGAAGGCTCGTGGGAGAGCGGCCCGGACAGCCAGACAGGACAGGGAGTCCTTCCTAAAGGTCATCCCCGAGGGGGAACCCCACATCCACCCCGGGAAGGCCCAGCAGGGTGAACATCCTCTCCTTACTTCTCCAAAATACAGAGCGACCCAGGAGCGGAGGCTGGCCTTGGTGGGGGCGAAGCTTGATGTGCGGCCAGCGTTGAGCGGCCTCCCCAGCTCTGGAGGTCTCGGGTCACCCGAGTCCACCCTGTGAGAAGAGACAAGACCACCAGGAAACTGGCCCCGCACACCCACGCCGGGGCTGGCTTCCTGGTGGCACGCCTGCCCGGTGCTTGACGTCCCGCAGCCTCCTGGGTTGTGAACAGGCCCTGACGACACTCCCTCCTGGTGCCCGGGAGGCCGGGCCGGGAGGATGCAGGGCTGCAGCTGCACAGCACCTGGCATGCCAGGCCGCCACCCCGGGGGGTTGAACAGCCACCGCCGCTGGCTGCTGCCGTGGCCCTCGCCCCGCCCCCTCACTGCACTCCCGGCTCGGCTGGCACGCGGGAGCCAGCGCGGCAGCAGCCTGGAACTGACGGGCGTTCCAACGATGACTTGCACTTTTCATAATTCTCTTTTTTTCTTGACCCAGTTTAAAATAAAAAAGAAGGCTTTCGGTCCCTTTCCTCCTGGGCCCGGAGGTTGTGCTAGTTTGCCTGGCTGCAGGTGGAAGGTGTGGAGCAGACAGTGTGCAGGAGGGACCCTCTGAGCAGCCGGGGAAGGCCGTGCTGTGCCAGGGTCACGGGAGAGGGGCACGGCGTGGACAGCCCCCTCCCTCCGCGGCTCCCGCTGCCCTTCCTGACGGCCCGCTGCCCTGGAGCCACCTGAGACGGTTTGAGAAGATATTCCTGTCCAGATCCACCTCCCCCCGCATTCTGGTTCCTTGGTTTGGGATGCGGCCCAGTCACTGGTATTTTTAAAAAGATCCCTTCATGCGGGTGGCAGGGTACCACGCCAGGGGCCAGGCGCTCTGGCCTCATGGGACTCGGCCGCCACCGAGTTAACCACTTCTTGTAAAGGGGTCCTTGGGTGAGTCGCTCTGCACGTGGGGGCGTGTGCTCAGGAGTCAGGTGACCCCGGTTAGTTCCTGGCTTTGCCACTCCAGGCTGTGTGTGACCTTGGGCAGGTCATCTAGCACTTTGGAACCTCGGTTCCTCTATCTGTAAAACAGACAAGACAACAGTCCCTCGTTCACAGCACTGTGATGACGACTAAATGAGATCAGCCATTGTATTAGGGTTCCGGAGCCAAGCGCCCCCTCCCTGGAGGATGGCCAGCCTTTTGTTCCATTCAGGCCTTCAACTGATTGGACGGGGCCCACCCACACGAGGGAGGAATCTGTTGTACTCACTCTACCCGCTCGCACGCTAGTCTCATCCAGAAATCCCCTCGCAGACACGCCCGGAATAACGTTTGGCCACTCTGTGGCTCAGTCAGGTTGACACAGAAAATTAACCATCATAGGCATGTAAAGTGGTTAGTACAATACCTGACAGGTAATTACTGTTAATTGCTATTATTAATAATTATTGTTATCATGTGGAGACAACACTCATTTCTTGCCTAATCTTGCAAGTGGAGAAAGCTTTAGGATTATTCGAGGCCCTTGTCTAAGGGAGTCTGTAAATTGCCACATGAACAGTGCCACCCTGGGTAATTTCTTTTCTCTACACTCTACCCAGTCCTCCCGGGCAGGCCTTTTTGTCCTCAGTGGCGACAGCAATTTAGCCCCTTTGTATGCTGTTTTCAAAGTATTTTCCAGGTGTTGTCTCATTTAACACCAGCCTCTGGCCTTAGGAGAATCCCACAGCTACTTCTCAGCCCGAGTGACAAACTCAGCCGTGTCTCTGGGCACGACAGGCGCGGACAAGTCAGAAAGGCGGGCAGCTCGGGCACCAGCTCTCGCCCCGTGCGAGGCATAAACCCCAGACACATGCGGACACGCTGCACGATCACTCTAGCTGACACCCAGCACCTGTGCTACTGCAACTGGGCTTAAAAAAGCAGCTCTCGTTTCCTCTCCGGAGAAGCTGCTGTGCTTTGGCTGCAGCCCACTTCCCGCGCCAGCCCACGGGCTGAACCGCCGGGTGGCTGCGGACTTGGCTCTCTTCCTGACACCTGCCCCGCGAGCCAGCGAAGAGCTGGGGCTGAGAAGCTGGATTCCAAGAGAGAAGGCGAAACGGGGGTGCACCGAGGAGACCGTGGGGCGGTGGCAACGGTCGGGAGACTCACGCCTGAGCCCTGGGTAAGGCTTCGCCTCCTCCCGGCGCCGCTTCTCCCTGGGTGTCTCTGCCTGGCGGGCAGACGGCCCCCAACGGCAGGTGCTGCCGGGACAGCTCTCCCGGGTTCTGGGGAGATGGCGCAGGAGGGACAGCATGGGGCAGAGGGGACCAGGGAAGTCAGGAGTCACTTTCTGAGGAAGCGAGCTGTGACCTGTGGTGCGAAGGCTGACTGGGCATTGACAGGCGAGGGAGGCGGAGCAGAGGGCAGGGCCCACTCCGCCCCGCACCAGTGCACAAGGGGGCAGAGGTGGCTGCGTGGGCTTTCGAGCTGCGGTGGAGCCCCCTGTTCTCCTAAGACAATGGGAAGTGGCTGAGGGCCCTGGCAGCAGCAGACGCAGTGACCAGATTCCTATCTTACATGTATAATCCTTTATTCTTTCCAATAAAAGCTCCCCCTCCTAACACAGGCAGCACCATGGGCCGACACGTATGGAGCACCTCTCCGTGCCAGGCAGTGTGCTCACCTGGGTCACTCCAGTGCACGCCACCTGGATTAACTGCCGCAAGCCCAGTGCTCCATGTGTCCTGGTCCTTCCCGGGTCTCCTCTTGCTTCTTTGCAAAGGAGCAAGGGGTCATGTTTAGTTCCCCAAATGTTTCATGGGGAGCCAGACTCACCCCCTTGTGACCTCACGTATCACGTACGTAGAATCAAGAATTCTCACTAGGCACAGGGACTCGCGCCTATAATCTCAGCTACTTGGGAGGCTGATGAGAAAAGATTTCTTGAGATCAGGAGTTCAAGACCAGTCTGGGCAACATAGTGAGACCCCCATCTCTAAAAAAAAAAAAACGAAGAAGAAAAAGAAGAATCAAGGATTCTCAGAACCAGAAGGACCTCTAATAGCCACCTCCTTCAAACTCTCACCTGCTGCCCGAACCTGCCCCTCTAGGAGCCACTGCTGAGTGTTGAAGGCCCACAGAAAAGATCCCCCTGGATTGAGTGCTTACATGCAGGGCCACCAGAGGCTTCCTCATCCCTCCCACCCCAAGTGAACCACCCCTAAATGGCAGCTCTTCCTCCCCTTGTGGGGACTGAAGCTGGCGGGACAGCTGACCCCAAGGACAAAGGTATCTAAAACAAGGGGCTAGGAGGGAGTGAGCCAGGATGTGCAAATTCCTCAATGAGTCAAGTCACCCCCTATTTGGGGAGTACTGAGTGAGGGGTGGGGCACATGCTCCTCCTCCCCTTGCTTCCCAACGTGCAGAAACAGCTACTTGTGAGCCAGGCTGGAGGGCTGGTGAACAGTGTCCTCTAGTGACCCCCGCACATTGGCACTTGATAGACATAGTCCTTACCCTCACACTGATCCATGTTACAGACCAGGAAACTGAGGCTCAGTGGTTATCCAGTCCCAGTCACATGCGTCTCACGTGACTGAGCTGGGGTTTGAACTGGAGTCATCCTGTTCCAGAGCCTCCTCTACGTGGCAGTATCGTCCCTTCTGTAGATGCAGGGTGGCCTAGACCTCTCTGGGGAGAAAGGACCCGAGCAGAGGCTTTGTTTCCATTGTTCAGGTTAGTCTGGTTTTACAATCCAGAGTCAGCCCCAGCTGGCCAAATGCATTCCAGCAACTGACTGCTGAGGTGGCACTTGTGGGTGTTTAGGAGCAGTCCCTGTTCCGTCTACACCCAAATAAAAACCTGTGCTGGTGACCCCCAAGTCCTACAGAGGCAGTCAAGATAAGTCTCACTAGTCCCAAGTTACAGGTCGTGCCGCAGGGCCCTAAGTTGCAGGCAGTTATAAAAATGACTTAAATAATGTTTTCGCTTTCAAAATACAGATGGAGCATCCCTAACCTGAAAATCCAAAATCTGTAATGCTCCAAAATTCAGATCTTTTTGAGTGCTGATGTGATGCTCACAGGAAGTGCTCACTGGCAGCGTTGGGCGGTGGGTGAGCCGGGTTTCAGGCACGTGGGTGTGCCAGCTCTGGGGGACACTCCAAGTCAAGACGGCAAACTGGCAGCTGCATTTTCAAGTCTAGATCTTGATGAAGAGCTCTGAGATCTAGATATAAACTAGGGTTTCTAATATATAAATGGCATTTAAAGCTATATGAACATGGTAGGCCACCCAAGAAGGAAAATATAGCTAGAAAAGGGCAAAGGGCCCAGGAATGAGCCCCGAGAAACCCCAATATTAGGAGGGGCTAGCAAATTAGCAACAAAGTGGGTATGTGAGCAGGCAGCTGTATTGAAGGGCCTCAGAGAAAGAAAGTACTAGATTAGATTTGTGAGTTGCCAGCATCTGTTATAGGATGGGATGAAAACAATGGAAGCAGATGGGAGTGAGAACAGCGAGCCTTGGAAACATCAACTTGTCAGGAGAGAGGGTGGAGAAGACCTAGAAAGAAATGGTGAAAGATCAACCAGAGAAGTATGAGGACAATGAGGACAGAGTAGAGTCTCAGAAGCTTGATCAGTTAGGAAACTTGGACTGCAAATAACAGAATAACTGACTAAAATTTGTTTAACTAAGAGGAACATTTACTCTCTCACAAGACATCTAGAAGTATGCAATTCCAAGGTTGGTTCAGTGGCTTAATAAGCCAGGCTTCACTTGGGCTTTTTCTCCTGCTTGCAAAATGGCTGCAGAAGCATCAACCATCACACTTTCACCAATAATCTGTTTTCTCCTTGTGTCTCTCCTTCCCCTTTATTAGGAACGTTAATATTTCCCAGAAGTTCTCCCAGGTAGACTCTCTCTCAGATTCCATGACCCTGTCCTACTGTAAGGAGACTGGGAAAGTGAATAGCATTTGAATCTCTTTAGTAGAAACTGATCCTCCCATGGACAGAAGAAGGTAGGAGAAAATCTGGAAATCAGGAGAGCAACTAACAGGGCCTGTTTCCAGACGGAGAGGGTGGTAAATAGTTTCCACGAGAGCAGTGAGGCTTAGTGACATAAACACAAGTGATCTAACAATATGGGGGGCAGGGAATGTTTGCTAAAGCAGCTCCAGGAGATGGGGGAGAATAGAAACTGAATCCCAAGTGATGTGAGGAGTGAACGGGGACAAGGAAGCGGCAGATAGTGTAGATCGGTGGTTCTCAGCGGTGGGAGAGTCTGTCCCCCATGGGATATTTTTGGTTGGCTGTCACAACCAAGGGTTGTCGACAGCTGTCACAATTGGGGTGGTGGGTGCTGCAATAACTGTCATTACAGGGGAGTTCTCACAGCTGTCACCGCTGGCATCTGGAGCCCCTTGGGATTCTTCCAAATGGAGAAGAATGCACCTCCAGCGGGAAGAGGCCGGGAATGTTCCTGAACATCCCGTGATGTACAGGACGACCAAGATTGATCGGGTGCAGGACGTCAGCGGTGCCGAGTGTGACAGAGCCTGGTGCAGACCATCGTTTCAACAAGTCAGGTCGAAAGTCGAGTCAGAGAAGGACAGTGGGAGAGGCGGCAGGGCGTGTCCACGGGCCGGGGCGAGTGCGGAGGGGAGGTGACGGGTCGTGGATGATGGGGACCTGGAGAGCCAGGGTCAGGTGGGCTGAGGGAGTGGGGAGGGGGCCTCAAACGGGAAGAAGGACACGCGTGGGCCTGGGCCTGAGAAAGAGAAGAGAAGGGTGGGGCAGAGCAGGTATGCGCGCAGGTGTGCGGCGGCACGTGCTCCAGGAACTCGGCCATCTGGAAGACGAGAAGGAGAGGCCATCCGTGAGCGTGAGAGGGGACGGGGGAGGGCTGGGACGTGCGCAGGTGTGACCAGGGGCATGAAGAGAGGGCAGGCCACGCACTTGGGAAAGACCTGTGGAGCGGGTGGAGGCCCGGCTGAGGCTGGAGGCTGGAGTGTGTGGTGGCCACAGTTCTCACGGCCGTGTGACTTTGTCCAAAATGCTCAGCACCGGGGCAGGCAAGGAGACGGCGCACCGTAGGACCGATGGGTCAGCAGCTGAGAGTGCAGACTGAAGAAGAGCTGAGGGAAGTGACGAGAGGATGGTTCAGGTGATCAGCCCTGTGGCCTAGGCCCTGGCAAGTCATTGAAACTCTCAGGACTTCAGTTTCCTCATCTGTAAAATGGGCTTAACAATGCCATTTTCCTCTCTACCTCAGGAGGTGGTTGCTGAAGTTCAAGTGACAGAGTTCATGTAGGGGCTTTGTAACCTGGGACTCCTGTCCCACTTTGGGGATAACATAATGAGAAGCATTCTTGGCGGAAACACCCAACTCCTCGTTCTCTCTCCTCCTATGTTGTCTTGAGTTCTTCCAAGAGCTTAGGCATCACGTGGACATTCCAGTGGCCACAGTGCACGGCCAACAACTGCTATCACCCCAATTTCTTAGGGGCATTTTTTTGAAGGCAATAACACATCAATTAAAACTGAACATGCATTTCAATAGCACATTCACAGGCCCTGAAAGAAATTGTTAACAGAGGAAATAATTTTGAACAGGGGACTTTCATGCCATTTTCTCTACAAGCCATTAGCTGATTGCTTCATTCATTCATTTATGTTCATCCACTATTTATTCAGCATGGTATTAATATAATGATCAAGGACTTGGATTTTAGGGCCAAACTGCCTGAATTCAAATCCTGATTGCCGTAGTGGCTCACACCTAAAATCCCAGCACTTCATGAGGTTGAGGTGGGAGGATCGCTGAGGCCAGGAGTTTGAGACCAGCCTGGGCGACATGGTGATACCCCATCTCTACAAAAATATAAAAATTAGCCAGACCTGGTGGCACATTGTCTGTATACCCAGATACTTGGGAGGCTGAGGCAGGAGGAAGGCCTGGGAGTTTGAGGTTGCAGTGAACTATGATCATGCCACTGCATTCCAGCCTGGGCAACAGAGAGAGACCCCATCTTAAAACCAAAACCAAAAATCCCCCAAAACAAACAAACAAAAAAATAAATCCTGACTTCCCCGTTTAGGAGCTTTATGAACCTAATCTTTCTGTGTGTTAGTCTCTCCATCTGAGAAATGGGAATAACACCTTCCAGGGCTGAGGTGAAGGCTAAGCAGGTCCATGTACTTAAACCACTCAGAACAGCGCTTGGCCCCAGGAAATGCTAACATGTTCCAGGAGATGCCAAGTTCACTGGGGCATGATTCCTGCCCTTGAGACACAGCTGAGTGAGGGCGTCAGGGCTCTGCGCACCCCACCTACCAGCCAGGACAAGGACAGGTTTAGGCCAGATCGCCTCCGGCCTCTCCAGGGGTTTCCCTCTCTGGGGCCGGAGCCCGGAGGGGCAGAAGGCTGCTTTTGCGGGGGCAGCCGGCACCAGCTCCAGCCCCAGGCCGTGCTGTCTGAGGCCCGCAGCCTGCTTTCCTCTGACTAGGTTCTTCTTCCCTGATCCCACAAACGTCTGTGTGCCTGAGGCAGGAGAGGCTTTCAGGACGCCAGGGGTTGGCTCTAACAAGGGCTCATCTCCCCGGGGAGACTGGCTGAGGAAGCTCAAGGTAGTGCTGACCCCAGGCACCTCACAGCAGAAGGCAGAGCCCAATAAGCAAAGTCACAGCCGTAAGTAGGGCACTGGCCTGGGCTTTGTTGTCCGCCAAAGACATCCGCTGCCCCCAGCGCTTTGTGCCTTTGGATCTGGCCGCCGCTCCACTGAGGCGACAGCCTGTGATCTCCTCCTTTTGCTGGAGCTCGAGCAGAACAAGGCTGGAGCCTCATTTGTCTGTCTGAGATGGAGACTTTCAGAGCCAGGCAGCTTGGAAAAATGAAGTGACAAAAGAAGCCGGCCGGCAATTAGGTAATGCCCGCCTGCCTGCCGGGCACCCTGCAAGCAGCCTGCGCTGGGGCTCACTGCGGAGCCCTGGGGACAGCAGGCACGTGTGTCCTGGGGCCGGAGGGATAAAGTCATGCACTAGGGGAACCGCCAGGGTGTGTTGCAAGAGAGGGGTTCCTGAGAAGGGGCCGGTCACCTAACCCCTCTGAGCCTCAACCCAGTTGACTGGAAGACGCCAATCTCACCGAGAGGTACAAGGGCTTCACCCAGCCCTACTGCGATCACAGGTGATGACAGGTGGCCAGCAATGCCCGCCCCTTCCTTCTCTAGTGGGCCTCAAGGAAGTGCACACAAGGAGCCCTCGCCAGGCAGGGCTGGTCCCCCTCCTTGGTCAGTCCCTGTGAGCTGGGAGCCCTGCACAGCCCTCTGAGCTGCAGAGGGCCCCTGCCCGGGGCTGCAAGGTCCTCCCTCTCAGCCGCCTCCTCCCTGGCTTCCCTCGCAGGTTCCCTGCAGGTTCTGCCATGGGCAAGCAAAGCACTTTGCGTATTCATCGTTGCATTTTCTCCCTGACCATTCCTCCCATCAAACATTTACCAAAGCCCTGGGTCTCTTCTCCAACTATCTGCATCCCCTCTCTACAGTCAGGTATTTATTCAGGTGTTTTCGTTTTGTTTTAAGTCCAGCAGTTCTCTGGGCCTGAGTCTAAGTTCTGGCTTCACCATTTACTGACCGTGTGGACGAGCCACTTAACCTCTCTATGCTTCAATTCCCTCATCACAAAATAACTTTTATACGTTTATAGAAACGTTTCCCCCATCTGTTGTCTTAGCAGTGCTGCAGAATAGTCCTTTAACGGAGGAATCATTAGAAAGTCTTGTTTTGCAAGTGAAGAAACAGAGACTTTGAGAAGTTAGGCGGCTGCCCTTGAACACACAGCAAAGGACAGCACTTGACTTCAGGTCCTCCTCTTTCCGTGGGGTCAGGGGAGGCAAGAATCTTTTTCCAGTTTACTTCGAAAAGCTGTTGTGAAGCTCAAAGCACATCTGAATTTGTGTATTTTGTGTATTTGTGTAACAAACATTGGTTGAGGCCACAGTGTGCCAGCCTCGGCCTCCTGAAGCAAAGGTTCCCGCAGCTGTAAGAAGCTGGGCAGATATGAGCTGAGCCACATCTTGGGCCATGGTCCCCCTAGCAGGGAGCCCGTGTGCCGGCCCTGGCGGAGCAATCGGCACACAGCATAGCGCGCAGCACAGGGCAGGTGCTGCCTCACTTAGCCCAGCAATGAGCTCCTCTCTCTCCAGGCCTCTCTTCCAAGGCCCCTGCACGCTTCAGCCTCACAACCACCCTGCCTGGGAGGTGTCATCAGCCCCACTTCACAGAGGAAGGGAATGTGGATCTCTGAAGGCAGCGAGCTCAGTCCTGGCTGTGCGTTAGAGTCGCCTGGGAAGCTACCAAAGCCCAATGCCGGGGCTGAATCCAAGACCATGAGGTGAGGAACTCAGAGAGCAGAGGGGAGAGGCCAGGCCTTGGTGCTCTGGCTACAGCTTCCCAGCCAGTCCCCAGCCCTGCCAGGCAGGGGAGCACTGTGGCAGGGGCTGGGCATCTGCAGGGGCTTCTAACAAATGCAGTGGATGCTGATGGTCTAGAAGCCGAGTAGTCAGCCTGGGAGTTTTCCAGGCCCTTCCAGTTCTCGTTCTTGAAGGCAGTGTGGCGTGGGGGAGGGAGTGTGAGTTTGGGGTGGCCTGGAGCGACTCTCCCACCCGATAATCTTGGGCAGTGCCTCACCTCTCCCAGCCTGTTTGCACAGGGGCGTCTGGGGGCTTGCTGTGGGATTCAGGTAAAGCAACGGGTACTTATCAGAGGCTGAATAAACATCATCACCTCCCTTCTTCTTCCCCCTTCTGCTGCCCAACTTTGGGCCAATTTTCTGTTCACTCATGTCTCCTCCAGAGGAAGAAAACCTTAGCTCTGTTCTCCCTCTTTCTGGCAGCACTGCCCAGGGGCTGGCGGGCCGTGGGAATAGGCAAGGAGAAGCTTTGCGGTGCAGGTGGAGTCCTGCTGTCCCCAATATGCAGCCTCCAGGACTTCTCCGTGCTTAGTCCAAGCCTGGGTGTGGAGAGTTACACAAAGGGGAGACAGTCTGCTTGGGGCCTTAGGTGTCTTCTCAGCTTGTTGAGTGTGAGGGCTTCTTTAAGGGGTGGGGAGAGGGGGCTTCCTTCTCTGTCCATGGAGGTAGGTTTGAGCAGCAAGGCTAAAGGACCCCTGTAGGGCCGGTTGGCCAACAGGCAGCCAGAGATCAGAGCTGCAGCTGCAGCAGGCTTTGTGAGGGTAGAAGCAGTGTTACCCCAGGGTAAGCTGAGCACGGTACCTGCTATGCGGTGGAAGCTCACTCTGCCTGCCTTGACACTGTCTTCTTTGTGCTTTTCTTCCCTGCCTGCCCTGTCTCCTAGCTCTTTGCGTAGTTCCTCTTCCCAAGTCTGTTAGAGGCATCTTCACTGCCTCGGGAAGTTCAGGGTTTTTAATCGTTCACAACAGGCCTTTGAGAACTGTCTTAGTGAGCTTGGTCTGCCGTAGCAAAATACCATAGACTGGGGGGCTTAAACAACAGGAATTTACTTTCTGGAGGCTATGGGGCCTAGAAAGGCCAGGGCTCTCCCTTTGGGCTACACATAGCCGCCTTCTCTGTGTTCTCACATGGCCGGGGCTGGGGGGCAGACTAGAAGAGGAGAGAGGGAGACAGTGAAATGTCTCTGATATCTTCTTATAAGGGCACTAATCTCATCATGAGGGCCCCACCCCGACAACCTCATCTAACCCTAACTACCTCCCAAAGACCCTCACACTGGGAGTTAGGGCTTAAATATATTAATTGTGGGGGTGAGGGGGTAATACACAATTTAGTCCATAGCAAGGATCAAAAGAGAAGACTTGATTCATGGTTTTGTGTTTCCATCATAACAATAAACTAAAAAGAGAAGAGACAAGAATGAGGCCCCACCCCCAACCCCCAGTCACCATTGCTACTGCTGCTACAGATGCATGTGGCCCCTAGCAAGGAAGGTCACCTGGAGCGCTGGGGTGGGTAAGAGACGGTTTGGGGCTTGACCTTGGAGAAGGATAGGGACAGAAGACAAGAGACCTGAGCAAAGGGTGGAAGAGGAAGAGAGGGGAGGGCGAGGAGGTGAGGAGGAACAAGTCAGCGTGAGAAGAGTCGCCACACATGTGGGCCAGCATCAGGCTGCCAGCCAGACACCAAGACAACTGTGGAGGCTGAACTTTGGCATGGGAGCTGAGCCAGGGCTTGCAAACCAATCCCCACCTCCAGGGGGCACTCCTGAGCCCCTGGGTGGGGAGCCACATTCGTTGTCCATCCTTGGCTCTGGATGTGTGTCTGTTGAAGGCTGCCTGTGTGTCCCCTGTGTCAGATGCTTGCTTGTACCCCAGGCTTTCCAAAGCCCCTCCAAACTGCCCCATATAGGCACCAGTTTTCAAGGGCTAGAAGGTTTACAATCCCCAAAAATAAATAGAAGAGAGTCTTCACTCCCAGAGGCAGGGTGCTGATGGGAAGGAAAATCCCAGCCTCAGTGCTCCAGTGGGTCAGGACAGTGGGGGTCAGGACACTTCCCTTGTTATGTAACACGTGCGATTATATAACATTAGCCGCACGGTGCAGCATTAGGTACCAGGACCTGGGAGCCAGACTGCCAGTGTGGGTTCTGGCTTTGTTCCTTCCCAGCAGTGTGATCTTGGGTACGGTTCTCAGTATCTCTGTGCTCCCATTTCCTCCCCTGAGAGCCAGACATGAAAATAATAATTTTCATCTCATGGGGTGATAGTATGAATTGAATGTATTCAAGCAAAGTGTTTACACTAGTTCATGGCACACCTAGTTACTACTCAAAAAAAAAGTTAGTCATTATGGCCTGGCACCATGGTGCACATACCTGCCATCCCTGCCACTTGGAGGCTGAGGTGGGAGGATTGTTTGAGGCCAGGAGTTGGAGACCAGACTGGGCAACATAGGGCGACCCTTAGCGCAAAACTATCAAACAAACCCAAAATGTCTGACAACCAATCAGGAGAGAGGAGGCGTGGTCAAGAGCAGGGACTGGGAGGAACAGGCCTAGCTTTTGAGACAGGGCAACATTGATATGTATCCCTCCTGTGCCTCAGTTTCCTCTTTTGTAAAGTGGGGATTATATAAAATAACACTTGAAAATCTCTTCATATAATATCTGACACTGGTCACCTAAATTTTTCAGAAAGGAAAACTGAGGCACAGAGGTTACAAAGTTGCCCAAGCTTTCCACTTCCCACAGCTGGGAAGTGGAAATGCTGAGATTTGGGCCAAGGCAGTCTGCCCCCAGAGACATCTGTGCCCACACTTCCAACGAATTGTCGAAAATGTAATTTATTTCTTGTTAACTTTTTTCATTGTGGGCTGTTAACAGGATAAGATGACATTTGCCAAGCAAAGGGATAAATTTGTCTTAAACCTAATTTTCAGCGAATTTTTTCTCTATCCTCTTTTGATAGAGTAGCAGCCTTTAAACTAGAGATTACATAAAAATCCATTTCAGTTGACAGCTAGACATACCAGCCTCTTCTGGGTGTTCATGTCTATTAGTGATTGACAAGCTTAAGTTGTAACATACCCAAATCCACACAGCCTACCAAAACAGCATCCCCATGAAATCGAAAGGTGTGGAAGGGTCAGCTGGTGCTGCTTACTCAGGATGGAATTCAATGCCACAAAAGTATAAACGAAGGGTTTAGAAGCTTATTGGAAATTGCTCTAGAGTGGCTCTGGCCTGTGCCGATAAACCACACATGGGGGCCTGGTGACCCTGACCCTGGTTTGACTCCCACCTCTGCCAGCTGCTGGAGTGTCTCTTTGGGCAAGTGCCTCGACCTATTACCACCCGGTGGCACCCATATGCAGTTAACACGGACACGTTCGTGGGATCTTCTACCCAATCAACGACTCTCATAGTGAAGGAGAACAACCATCCGCTTAAAAAAACACCTGGGGCATTTATTAAATGCCGACTTCATGGCTTTGCCCAATTCTATTAAACCTCATACTAAACCTGCTTTGGTCACCCTTCCTTGTATCTGTCTCCTGGGATCTTCTACTGGAGATGGGTGTGGCCTCAGGCAGGTGTGGGGACACTGAGCAGAAGAAGTTTCCTGTACCACTCTGCTACAGGTCTGTCTTGGAGCTTTGCCTCAAGCTGCTGGACAGGTGTCTTAAAGTCACCATCCCCTTGGGGCGGCACCCTAAAGGACAGCGACTAGCTGGCTTTCTGCGTGAGTGCGGGGGAGGTGGCAGGTGGGACGGAGTGACCATTATGGACTCACAACGGGTGAGGGTGGCCTGCCTCCCCACCTCCCTAAAGCGCTCTGTAGAATGGAAGCCACCTTTCCCTGGCTGTGTCCCTTCCGCCGCATAGACGCGCCCGCTCAAGGAAAGGGCCGCACCCCGCCGGGTGGGGCCACGTGGCCACACGCGCGGCTCGGCCGTGACTCAGCGCACAGGCGGCGCGGGGCACGAAACAAAGCGGCTCCCAGCGCCGCCGCACCTGCAGCGTCGCCTCGGCCCCTCCCGCGCGGGGCGACGCGGGCAGGTGCCCC
>VSMD01056507.1:0-66696 GCA_008750895.1 Mirza zaza
CTCATTATGGCTTTACTTTGTATTTCCCTAATGACTTTTTCCCTAGTAATGCTGAGTACTTTTTTTTTTTTTTGAGGCAGAGTCTCACTTTGTTGCCCAGGCTAGAGTGAGTGCCGTGGCGTCAGCCTAGCTCACAGCAACCTCAATCTCCTGGGCTCAAGCAATCCTGCTGCCTCAGCCTCCCGAGTAGCTGGGACTACAGGCATGCGCCACCATGCCCGGCTAATTTTTTTCTATATATATTAGTTGGCCAATTAATATCTTTCTATTTATAGTAGAGATGGGGTCTCGCTCTTGCTCAGGCTGGTCTCGAACTCCTGAGCTCAAACGATCCGCCCACCTCGGCCTCCCAGAGAGCTAGGATTACAGGCGTGAGCCACCGCGCCCGGCCTGCTGAGTACTTTTTTATGGGCTTATTGGCCATTTCTAGATTTTCCTTTGCAAAATGTTTATTCAAGCCTCTTCCCATTTTTAAATTGGACCGTCCTTTCATTATTGATTGGTAGAATTTGTTACATATTCAGGAAACAAAAAGATCTCGTCAGGAAACAAAAAAATCTCTTGTCAGGTATATGCATGTCAAGTCCTTTTCTCTTAGTAGTGTGGCTTGCCTTTTCATTTTCTCAGTGTTTTTTATGAGTGTAAGTTTTAAATTTTGAAGAAGTTCAATTTCTCTCTTTCTTTTTATGGTTATTGCTTTTTTGTGTGGTCTCTAAAAATGTTTGCCTATGTCGGGGTTGTAAATATATTCTCCTTTATTTTGTCCTAAAAGTTTTATAATTTTAGCATTGTGTAGGACTATGAACCACTATGCAATGATTTTTGGGGTAAGAGAGAGGTCAAACAGTGGCTCACAGGACATGTGACATTAGGATTGCAGAATGAATTGCAAAATAATACTGCATAGAGCTGCAAGTAGAATCTGATTGTACATACCGCTATTTGACATTTGAAAGAGATTGTTCTTTTCAAACTTCTTGAAAACACTTCCTTTAATTTCAACAAACTGAAATAGTAAACAGAAACATCATCTTTATCACTGTAACAGTTTTCAAATTGGACTTGCTACATATAAAACTTCCTGGAGAATAAATAATATATAGAACAAAGAATTTTATCCAATCCAGAATATTACTGCTAAAGTGCCCATATATAACCTCAAAAATGTAAAATAAAATCTGAACTTACATTATTAGACATCATGATAGTAAGCAGTGACTTGTTGTGTGAGTTAAAAGCTACGTTGAGGGTTGTTGCTTGAACCATTATAAGGATTGCGTGCAAAACTAACAGTATGTCAAGGAAAAACCTTAAGTTTGTTTTCATATTATTATTAATAGATAATACTAAATACATTCAAATACTTTTGAAAGTGAATGGAGAAAAAATTGACTATGCTTTCCAAATCAAGCATAAGTATTTTATTATCTTCATAACTTCCCTATTAGCTACAGTTGATATAAATTTGACAGGATAAGATATATGTAATCCCCATGAAACAAACAAAGCTACAACTGAATCTCTATGTATCCATTTATTTGAGTCCTTCAGAACAGAATTATTTTGTTCTTTCTGTATCTCTGGTACTTGGCACAGTGCTTGGGAAACAGGACCCCCGCCCCCCCACAAAAAAGTGTGTTAAATAAATGGTAAATATTTAAAGAAGAGACCTTGAAATATACATTCTGAATTAAGATAATTTATATATTAGAAAAGAAAAACACAAAATAACAGCTAGTTTGGAAGTGGTTTTCCTCTCTGGTTCTTCAGGGGACGTGGAATATAAGATGATAAGAAATACCTGATAATTAAGGTTCTTTTTCACATGTCATTTTGAAAATATCCATAAGCTGCAGAATTATATTCACATTACATACAGAATCATTGATTTATATCTAAGAATTGTTTTACTCCATTAAAACTGGAACAAGCTTTTACCTTCATAGATATTTTTCCACTTAATCCCTTAACTTCCCGAGTATTATCCCAATTTCTTTCAACTCTTATAGAGATTAGAAAAAATGACACATTCCTGTGAATGAGTCTTGACTCCAAATGGAACTTAAGAGTAAGTGTGTGTGTATATATATATACACACACACATGGGTACACACACACAAGCACATACTGTTTATATAGTAAAGCATTTACTCTACAAAAGAGAAGCTTTAAGGCAGGGACATACACACACCCCCTTCTCCAAAATTCCTCCAACTACTTCACATTTCACTTCTACATGAGTTCTATACATTTTAAACCCAAGGATATGACAAAAAGTTCATAGATTTAAAGATAACTTCATTATAAATTCCTTCCTCATAATCAGTTACACTGAGAATAGAACTGTTTTCTAGCAGCACAAAGTATTGTGCACATACGAGGTTCTTTAATTCTCAATTACTATTCCAGCCAATTTCTCAAAAGAAAGCAGGTATTTCACATTCATCTTCAGAATAAATACATACATATATATCTTTAAATTTGTGAAATAGCTAACCAAATAAAATTAGGTAGAATACACATTGACCACTGGAACTTCCAATGAGTTTAAAAGGATACAGACATAGAGAACAGCCATGAAAAAGTGAGGAATCACCCCAATATGGGCTCTTTTTCTTTCTTTAGGCTCTGTTGCTGTCCAATAGAGAGCATCTAATATATCTTGTCCAAATGATGAAAACAGACGATCAGCTACCTAAAGAAAGAAATTATTGGAAAGTTGTTTCTTAATATTGCATTTAAATATGTTACTAAAATTCAGATGCAACTCAAACGCTGGAGATTTGATTTTTTTAAATCCTAGTAGAAGGTAAGGTAAAGAAGAATGGAGATCTTTGTTTACTTATTCACTCATATTTCTTTATTCTCTGACACACAGTGCTCAAATATTTGTAGAATTTAAATTAGACTTTGTCTAATTAGCTGTTTGTAATAGTCTTATGTAGTGGCAAAAATAAAAGGAGATGGGCACATCAAAATCATGGTTCCTCTGGTTTTAGGACTTTAAGTATAAACTCAGAATTCAAACTTAAATTCTTTAGGACAAATATATCATTTGACCTACATTACCTAATATTTATAAATAATGTTAGCTGTATTTTGAGGCTTATTAAATGGAACATAATATGCAGATTTATTTCCTAAAGACATTTCTAAGTATTGATCTCCTTGAATATAGTATAATAAACAAAAAGGCACATGAAAAAGAGAAGAGGAGGACATGGTATCATTCAGGATTCAGCTGGAAGGCCACACCCTGAGAGAGATTTCCAGGACCATCTGTGGCTCCTGTGGCCTCTACTGTGTTACTCTGCTCTTTTTCATCACAGCATTTATCATTTCCTAGTATCTTCTTGTTTATTATCTATCTTTTACCTGTAGAATATAAGCTCCTCGAGAACAGGCTTGTTCGCCTGTGGATCTTCAGGGTCTAAGACTGCGATTGGCATATAGGAAGTGCCGATTAAATATTTGCAGAATGAATACTAGCTACCACTTAGGGGGAGCTCTTACCACATGCCTGACATTGTGCTAAACCCATTCTGTGTAATGTGTACTTCATCCTCATAATCCCCCTAGTATCTAATTTACAGATGAGAATTTGAGGATTAGCAATATTCAATAACCAGCAACTGTGTCCAGGATAACTAGGTCATAAGGGAAGGAGCTGGGATTTGATTGGAGGTGGTTTCTCTTGACTACAGCCTGGACTCTTGTCTGCCATGCATAAGCCACGTCACCAATGATAGCCTACAAACTGAATAAGTATTTAAACCATTTTAATCAGCAATTCATGGATCCTTTTTCTGGCCTATTTGCTAGTAACAATAATAAAACTACCTTTTGTGGTTTTGTAAGAGGGCTTTGTAAGTCAGAAGACATAGACGTTAAGTTTGGGGCGGGAGGGAACGCTTGTCCCCTGCAGTCCCCTAAGAGTGACAAGCAGTAAAAGAGACCAGAGTGGCAAGACATGAAGAGCAACTCCAACAGCAGAGGGGTGGAGGGAGAAGATTTGGGCTTTTCTTTCTGTGAGGGGGAGGGGGGAACTAATAAGCCAGTCTGCTTCACAAACTCCATGCACGCCCACCCCTTGGCAACCTACTTGGTGGGGCAAAGCAAGTGTAAGGGCAGTGAGCCTGGAATCAGGAGGCTGGGGTATGAGTCTTGAATTTAAGAGCGAGCAGGATGGCTGGAGCTGCACTGCCTCTTTGGAGAGGTGGGAAGTCCTCGCCACCACAGCAGTTCTGCCGCAGAGCAGAAGGCCAGCCCTACCCATATGTCCACCCACTAGGAAAAAATTTCTTCCTCACTAATTTAAAAGACAGATCTTACTTGTATCCCTAAAAAAAAGTATAGGAAAACACAATTTGAATTTCAAAGTTTGTTATATAACCTAGGTAACTTCCTATTTAAAAAACTTATTAATATCCTGCCCATAAACAAAGTATATGTTTTGCAAAGTGAATATATACCTGCTCATTCTTTGTATGAATATAAATACAGATTTGCACATGCTGGATAATTTAAAGTGAGATATATGTATTAAAAACATTAAGTACTTAGAAAAATTAGGACACTTATGTTTACTCGCTCTAAGTAAAAATTTCTAAACAATTTAAGATATAAATGTATTATAGCAAACATATATACAGTCATAATATTTATTTCATAATCTTTAAAGTTCTAGCAAAAAATATACATATGGGCTTCCAAAGAACTTGCAAAACGAATTTCCCTTGCATTTGACAATTTACATACTCAAAGGGGTGCTGACTCAACTAGGCAGCAGCATCTTTCCTGTATGCTTTGGTGACTTGCTATCCTAAGTGTGTCCCAGGACCAGCAGCCTAGGCCCCACCTCATGAGAAATCACCAGATGCTCCAGCCCCACCTGAGATCCATGAAATTAGAATCCACATTTTTTTTCGAGATTCTTACTCTGTTACCCTGGCTAGAGTGCAGTGGCGCCATCATAGCTCATCACAACCTCAAACTCCTGGGCTCAAGTGATCCTCTTGCCTCAGCCTCCCAAGTTGCTGGGACTACAGGCATGCACCACCACACCCGGCTAATTTTTCTACTTTTAGTAGAGACAGGGTCTCGCTCTTGCTCAGGATGGTCTCGAACTGCTGAGCTCAAGCAATTCTCCTGCTTTGGCCTCCTAGAGTGCTAGGATTACAGGTATGAGCCACTGTGCCTGCTGGAATCCACGTTTTAATAAGATTCCCAAGTGATGGTGTGATGTACACATTAATGGTCAGAAACACTATTACTAGAGTCGGTAGAAAATATTTTTGAGCCTCAAGTACCTTCTGTATTGGAAGACTTGAAGTTGTGCACACCAACCAGGCCTGTGCAGGCCTTGGGGCTAGACTGATAATACAGGGTAAAGGAGGGTCCTTACCTCAAGCATGTTGTAGATGATGTAGAGCTTGATGACAGACTGCCCCCTTATCAGGTGGTACATCATGGAGTAGTCAACATAGTGCATCATAAAATAGCAGATTACCAAAATGACACCCTTCAAAATGTCACACACCTGGGCAGGCTGAAGCAAACGTCTGTCCCTGAAACAAACAAGAAGTAATGAAAATATGAATTTAATGTTGTTGGGAATGTAAATTAGTACAACCTCTAGGGAAAACAGTGTGGAGATTTCTC
Source organism: Mirza zaza (assembly GCA_008750895.1). Classification (NCBI taxonomy): domain Eukaryota; kingdom Metazoa; phylum Chordata; class Mammalia; order Primates; family Cheirogaleidae; genus Mirza; species Mirza zaza. The sequence continues at coordinate 5,662 of VSMD01056507.1, forward strand.
AAAGAAGTGAAGGTGGATCTACTGTTTGATCCAGTGATCTCACTACTGGGTACCTACCCAAAGGAAAAGAAAGCATTATAACAAACAGACACTTGCAATTGTATGTTTATCACAGCACAATTCACAAGTGCAAAGATATGGAATCAACCTGAGTGCCCATCAACTGAGGAATGGATAAAGAAAATGTGGTATATATGCACCATGGACTACCACACAGCCATAAAAAGAGGATGAAATAATGACTTTTGCAACAACTTGGTTGGAACTGGAGGTCATTATGCTAAGTGAAGTAAAGCAGGAATAGGAAACCAAATAACACGTGTACTCACTTATAAGTGGAAGCTAAGCTTTGGGTACCACAAAAGCTAAGCTTTGGGCAGACAGAATGGTACAATGGACACTGGAGACTCAGAAGGGGGTAAGGTGAGAAGGGCTTAGGGAAGAAAAACTACCTATGGGGTGCAATGTACACTACTGAGGTAACGGGGACACTAAAAAACCAGACATCACCACTGGTACAATTACATGGTACGATTCATCCATGTATCCAAAACCAACTTATATCCCTAAATCTATAGAAATATAAATTAAAAAAAAGAAAATACGAGTTTTAGTTCTATGTTCTTAAAATAAATAATCTTTACTAGACATACACCAGCATACAGAGGTAAAAATGAGAATTAGGTTGATATTTTAAAAACTTCAAGGAAACATACACTAAATGATTATTCAACAGTGTGAAATTTTCTGTCCAAGTACAGAATATAAAACTATCAAGTTAGAATTACTATTGGAAGTTGGTAATCTTAACAGGTGAAGACAGAGAGCAGGCATCTGCTAATAGGTACTTTGAAGCAAAGGACTTCCGTGATTATGATATAAGACTTTAACCTAGTCATGAAGTCACATCAGATCAGCCCTTTTCACACAATACCTTGGAACTTTTTATTTAACAGCAGAACATGCCATATCAGTTTATCAGGAATTCATATTTTTATGGCAGTGTAGTGTTCTACTACGTTGATGAACCATAATTTATTCAACATATCACTGACAGATTTTCAGTCTTTTGTAATTAAAACCCATGATGCAACGTGCATGTCTCATACATGAAAGTATGGATAAATTCCTAAAATTGAAATTTGAAATTTCAAATTTCAGTTCAGTTGATATTTTGATAGAAATAGCTAAATTGCCCTCTGTAGGGGGTGTGCCAATTGACACCTCCACTAACAAACAATGTTATAAGAAAGCCAGTAGCCTAGTGCTTTCAATACACTGATCAACTTTTGGATCTTTGCCAATCTTACTTGTGAAAAATGGTACATACTGTAGTTTCAATGTTAATTTTAATCGTTAGGAAACTGAACATCTTTTTCATATATTTAACAGTTACTTATATTTCCTGTGAATTCTCTTTTCCTATCTTTTTTATACTGGTTTATAGGATAGCTTTTATATTACAGAAGTTAGTCCTCTGTGACTTGAGTTGAAATATTTTTTTTCATAATTAATATGAGCAGAAGAATCATTCTTTACTTCTGAAGTCAGAGCATGGAGAGCTAAACCTAAATTGTGGAAGAAAACAATAAGACAGAGTAAAAACTATATTTTAAAAAGTAGAAATTTTAGATTTTTTTCACTGGATTTAAAATTCCTGTGGGAAGAATAGGAAAGATGTATTCTTTCTACCTGTTGCAGCCCAATTCCTCAAGACAAAATGCTCAGACTCTTGTTTTGGCAGCTTTTATGCATAGTACAATCAATAAAATGGCCAAGTATTTTCTTAAAGAGCTGCAGAATCTGTTAATTTCCACCAACTGTGACAATATTCTGAGCAACAATATAAAGGGTGAGCTCATTTTCTAACTGGCCACTGGACTTATGAGCTATCTATGTGTTTGGTATTCTTTGGCTACCTATTTTCTGGAGCTCTTTTTTAACCTTTGCCTACTTTCAGATGAAGAGCTCTTTTCTTCCAAAGATTCTTGCAGAGTTCAACAAGGAATCTATAAGTCTGCATTCCAGATTGTTACCTGAAATATTGCTTTACAAGATAATGATGATGCAATACCACCTCTGTGAGCAGTTGTTATAGAACCTCATCCTTGTTTTCTACAATGTATACTATATTGTACACTGTTTTCAGTTAGGTATAATTTTGGTTGATCTATTTATAGACAGAATATGAGATACTGCAGAAGTCCCAACGAGAGGAGGAGAGGTAACTTCTGTGAAGACTGCCCAGGAAGGGCTGAAGATGGCTGTAAATACATTAGGTTGAACAAATGAGCCTAAATGGGAGACAGGTGAGAATATGCATAAGTCATGAAAAACCAAGTGAAATTATTCTTAGCAGTTGAAGTTAGGGCTTTGGGTAAAATTGCATCAAGGACAAAGTTGATCAGCATCTATCATTACTTCTCTGTCACCCTGACTTTCTTTCCTCCAGCATTGTTCCTCTCCCTCCAAGATAGATTCTGGCCTTTGTCTCTTCATGGTATCCAGAGTGACCTTCATCTCCCATCTCCCAAACACTCAGCCCAGAGTACAGACCTCTGCCAAGGGCTATCTTACTATCAAGGTAATTTCCTATCCCCACCCCCACAAGACTGAAAGTGGAAGACCTATTACATCTGTCAAGAGTTGGATCTTGATCATTTAAACAAACTTCTAATTAGAACACTGAGAAGAGGAGACATTTTAAACACTCGAGTTCTTGGCCTATGTGTGACTATCTCCACTTGAATGGCGGGAACAAGTTGTGAAGCATCAGTTCAGAGGCTGTACACCATCCCTGCGCCAGAAGTGTGGGCACAGCTTACCATATACTGAAAATCACACATCACCAATAGCCATGGACCTTTGTATTTAAGAACTACAGGTCATGTTTTATGAATTAAAGAAAATGATAGGAACTAAAAGTAGGGTAGTATTAATTTGCCTTAATTATCAAAATGATTTTGACAAAGTAGAAAACTATACTCAGAGCTTTTAGTACTAGATGACATCTACTTAGGTGATCTCAGTCAAAGTGATTTTATTTAAAAGACAAAGGGCTTTTTTGGTATAGATACAATTGTATTTCTTAATAAACATTTGCAACAAAAGAACAATGTACTAGTATATCAATGAAGATATGTTATATTTAATAAAAGTCATTGTTAGAAATTAGAGATTTACCAAACATCGAAAATACATATCCCAAAATAATACCACACTTTTTGAACCAAGAAGTTAAAATTTCAAAATTCAGAGTAAACTAATTTAGTTGTATCTTAAGTAGGATTAGACCAGGTTGTAAAAACACAGAAAAGTTGTAGAACCACCTTATGCTACATTTCACGGTTACCCCGTGGCAGGCACTGTTCTCGGCACTCTGCGTACACTCATTTTAGTATTCACAAAGATCCTAAAAGGAAGGTACTATCACCATCCCAGTTTCACAGATAAGGGGTAGCCAAGAACGTGCCTGTGGTTGTATAGCGGCTGCTGCTGCATGGTAGAGCAGGGATCAGAACTGTGGCAGTATGGCTCTTCACAACCACCTACATTCCAGACTTTTAAAAAAAGAACTTCTAAATGTACAGGAATCAACATCTCAGAACCTTTTATCTTTTAGTAAAATTACCGCTGTATTGTGATCTCATTTGGAAAAATTATTATACAGAAAAAATATATACATCTATCATGTTGTTTTTTTATTTCTAAAAATGCGTGCAGAAAAACAGAAGTATATACATTCCATTGGATCCACTGTTTTCTGTGGCCCTTGCTCTGGTGAAAATCTTACATTGCTAACATCATAACTGGTTGCTATAGAGATGACAGTGATTTTCAAAATTAAGGAATACTATTCAAATAAAGAATAAAAGCAGCACAACTTTTAAGAAATAATGGTCTTGTTTTCATATAAATGTCCTTGTTAATGAAAAAGAAAAGTTGCCAAAATAAAAAACTGTTTCTAAGGTGGCATCTTAAAAGACATCTGGATGTAGTTCCACTAGGTGGATGAACCATAATTTATTCAACATATCATTGACAGATTTTCAGTCTTTTGTAATTAAAACCCATGATGCAACATACATGTCTCATACATGAAAGTATATCTGTAGGATAAATTCCTAAAATTGAAATTTCCTAGTGTCTCTAAGAAAAGATCTAATTTACAAATACGTTTACCTGGTTAAAATAAAAAGGTGAAAAACCCACCCGTCTAATTTATAGGTTTGTCTGTGTGTCATCACAAGACAAATTATATTCAAATAACATATTCAACAGAACTTAAAACCACCCTTACAGAAACTAAACTCTCTACATTCTAAATTTTATCTTTTATTCACACAAATACTTCTATTGTCTTTTTAGCAGCTGTCTAATTTACAATTTTACATTGTACAATTTACCAATTAGCGTGTCTCCAGTTGTTGAAGGCTCATAAATTTATGGAAACAATTATGTAGAAAAGAAAGATGATCAGGGGTTAGCTTTTTCCTCCTCCTCTTTAGCAGAAGATAATATGATGACTAGGATTAAAGCAAAAACTGGTAATGGATAGGAAGATCAGGAAGTAAGAGGTGGCAACAAAATGAGCAAGAGAAATGGAAGAATCCCTGCATAGTTAATTGAAATACATCAGGGTATCAGCATGAGTTATTTTATCATAAAACACACAGACTAGATCTCTCTTTCTCTCTCTTTAACATTTTTAGCTATTTGAGGTATAACTGAAAGAGTGAAGAAATACAAGCACTATTGAAATAAAAAATGTAAAATATTTAATATGGCTTACATTTTTGAAAGAGTAGTTACTTTATAATTATAATACTTTAGTAGTGAGATCAAGATGTTTTCTTGAATGAGAAAACTGAATATTTTCAATCTCAAGTTTGACTGACATATAATAGAAAAATAATTATGTAACACTTAAAATGAACATTTAAAACTTTTCCTTGGACTTACAAAAAAGTAACTGGTTTAAAGCTATGTTCAGTATTTGGAGTAATGTAAAATAAAAACTGTTTATATGGAAAGAATTAAGTGCAGCCGACATCCTGCGGCATTGGGGATGAAGTATTTGCTGTTAAGCCTAAACCAACATGTGCAATTAAAGATCATTTTATTGAGTGGTTTTCATAGTAGGTAAAATCATAGCCAAATCCTTTATAAATAAATACGGACAAAACTTTAAGACCAAGTAAAGACAGGGAACCCCATTTTCTTCAGTATGCTTCCATCCCCAAATGGTTATGTCTGCCTCTGTTGTTTACTTTTGCATTTAATTAATATTCGCTTGTACTGATGTCAATTTGGCCAAGAGTATAGAAGGAAAAATCAGGGTTTACTCACCACAAGGAGTCCCTGTGCCACCACATTCCATTCTATAAAGGAAGTGAAAGTGCTCCTCCCTTCGGTCTGATTTACAAGAGAGAAAGAAAGAGAGAAGGTTGTAATGTTGCTACGCTACTTAGAGCGCCATGGTGAGGCAACAGGGACAACAAAACCTGACAGTTACGAAGACTTTCTAATATAACAAGTATATTGCTCTTGAAAAATAAGCCACATAGATCAGCCCTGATAAGAAGAAATAACAGGCACACTTGTTTCCCCAAAGTTACTAAGAGCTCTCCCTACCATGTGCTATGGTGGTGGCATTAATCACTGAGGCCAAAATCAAGGCTTAATTTTGCCTAAAAAAGAGAAAAATCTATTTATAATATATATGTGAAGTTAACTTAGGGTAGAACAGTTTCAAAAGAAGTAAGGCATACAGAGGAAACCCAATAGGTTAAGAAACTCTCAAGCATTTGAAATTCATGATTCTTCTGGGAGTTAAGAGCTTTCCTATGGGATAAACTCAAAAGAAAAAGACACTGTTGCCTCTTCAAACAAAAGTCCACCAAGCCTCAAATAAGAGTTATACTTAAAACAGAGGCAAGGGATCAGAAAATTTGCTTATATATATTTAATTTGCTTTAATAATAAAAGAAAAATATTCTAGCATTTATTACTAAAACCTACTCAACTAACTTATCAGTGTCTAAAATGTAAAGTTTTTTCAATAACTCAGTTCTTGGGACCAGATTGTATCATTTTTCTCTATAGTCTCCCTCAACTTTTAACTCAAATATAACTGAGAATTCTAAAACAAAAAATGAAGTAACAAATTTTAGGAGAAAGGAGGGTTCACAAAGATGCCAGGAAAATTAGAAAGACTTACATAATTGGCTGTTTTTTATTTATACTACAAGTAAATTGGAAAAATGATATTTGATACCTCTTTAACATAATATAGATCAATTTGCTTTTCCGAAAAACAAAATGCTATCATTCTTCCAAGAAAAAGCTATCTCATAAAATGAATCAAACTTAATTCTGTTTTCTATGTTCTCAATCATTAAAAAAGATTATTGTAATCCAAGAAGTTTCTCAAATGTTTTTCTAAAATGACACTACTTTATCTGGGAAAGAGGGAAGAAATACATAAATGAATCTACTTTCAAGGAATTCAGATGATTTTTTTTTTTTTTTAGTTTACAATTAAACTTGGGTGAGACAAAGATTTTTCAAGATTGTTAATTCACCAGAAACAGTTTCAGCTGAGCATTCTTGAGATCAGGACAGGTGTAAACTTTTTAGAGAAGCAGTGTATTCTCTGCAAACAACACAGAACTATGAACTCAAGATAGCTGCCCTACCATCTCAAAATGAAGAATACTTTACTAACAGGGTCAAATGCTGGCAAAACACCCTGCTGGTTGAGCAATTCTGATGAAGTCTGGGTTTACTTGAGGTGCTATAGAAACAGGAAGCACTTAAGACACCTGTCTTGTCCTCAGCCTTAATGAAAGGTAGAAAGTCTCTATTTACTTAGTTGTCAATACTGGCAAAAAAACCCAAAACCAAAGCCCAAAACCACTGCAAGTGTGCAGGAGATCTAGAAATAGGTTCAAAGATCAAATTACAAAGCAGAAAACCTGGGGTTCGAAGTGGTTTAAAAGGTCTCTCACAAATGCCATACTGGACTAAACTCTGCAGCCAGAGGAGGAGGGAACCCTGATCTCAACTATGAAAAGAAGGCAATAATATTACCTCTTTTATGAGGGGATATTAAAATACACAGTAATAGAGACTGCAAACAGTTAGTGTTTTTATGCCAGCATCTTGGTTAGCTTGACAAATAGACTTTTTCCCCCTTTTTGTGAAATACTTTCAAAGAACTAAGAGACTAGGAAGACAGCAAGTTTTTTTATAGAAAGAAGATTAAAATAGAAGAGAATGAGAAGGAGAAAACATTAGTTAGAAAAAAGATTACAATCAACTTCTTTGCTGGTCTCTTTAATTTCTTCTTATCTCTTTGAAAAAAATAAAGTCAGACTGAAGGAAAGAGCACTTTTTGCTTGCTGAAAAAGATGGAACATGGTATCACTATAGGCAGGACAAATCAAATAATCTTTAACAGAAGTAGAGAACACTGGAAGGAAAGCTGTAAGAAGGCAGAATTTGGCTATTTCTAAATAATCATTTTGTAAAAATAAAAAGTATTTTTATATTCCTAAAATATTTGAAATGTCTTAGAGTTAATATAACAATAGCTTTAATATAACTGTTCACACTATCAAATATTTCAAGTTTTATGCTTTTTTCCTTATTTTTTATTCTAAGAGATAGGGCTTACGTCAGTCAAGAAAGAGTATAACAGTGTTGTCATAGCTTATTGCAAACTCAAATTTCTGGGCTCAAGTGATCCTCCCACCTCAGGCTCCAGATTAGCTGGGACTACAGGCATGTGCCACCACATCTGGCTAATTTTGTTTTTCATTTTCTTCCACCTCAAAGACTCCCAAAGCGCTAGGGTTACAGGTGTAAACCACCACACCCGGCCAACTTTTGTGCTTTCAAAATAATGACTGAAGAGATGTTTCTTTCTAAATTGCTCAAAGAAACCAAAAATTGCAACCCATACTGCTATAAGGACAAACGACTCAATTTTGATACAGCATACTTAAGACACTAAGACATTAAGGCAGTATATTCATACTCTGTGTAATCTGGCTCTGTAATCTGACACAAAGAGTATTTAAAATTACTGAAATTCTGTTACAGACTCTTAACTGTATTTTATATTTTATATATATCATATAAATATTGACCGAGGGAACTTTAATGGAGTCTTAAATGTAGTAACAGGCTGCCCTCTAGTGTCACTTTAGCCATAAAATTTTAGAAACAGAAACACTTCATTTTCAAATGCTTCTCAAATTAATTTAGAATGACAAGTATTTCGAATTAATAGAAAAAAGGAACCATTTATTATGTACTAAAAAAAACCCTAAAAGATCTAAAAGAGATTGGGTATAGGGATGATCAACCACTCACAAATGGGAGTAGAAGATTTAAGATTTCCCAATTCACTGCCACACCTCTTTGTTTTCAGAACAAACACTGAAAGACTTTTAAAATGCCACTTAGGTGCCCTGACCCCCAAGTGACAGGGGACATACAGAAATGAACTTGAGTGCAACATAGCTCTAGATGCCTGTACAAGATGGATCTTCAAATAAGTGCCCCCAAAAAGAGACCTGTGGGAACACTGGCAAATCACCACAGTCACTGTGTGTCACATCATATGTGTGTTAACCATACCCAAGGAAGGAACCGTGCAGAATGAAGAGAGTCTTTAGGTTATACATCCTTTTAACAATTCATCTCATCATGCCAACAGCTGGTTAGAGCATGACATGTCTTTGAAAGCCATTCATATAAAGATGGCTAGAAACAAACTTGCCTCATTGTTAATCAAAGAATAGCTCATAATGTAAATGGAAAAATCCCTACATGATATTTTTCTACGTCAGGTAGCTTCACCTGACTTTATCTACATTTCTGTATGTCCATTCTCTTTACGAACTCACACATAAAGATTTATATTTAGTATTGTTTTATTAGATTTTATTTTGGTCTTCTGAAAAGGTAACTAAAATGCCATGATGTTGTGGAGCTCCCAATAGTGATAAAAATAAAATTAGTACACTGAGGTTAAACCTGGTATAATAATATTAAACCATCATGCTACAAAGGTCTTTACAAAGGTTTGTTAATAAGAATAAGGACTCTTAAAAATTCTCCTAAAAATATAAAGGATGTTCTGGAAATTATCTTAAAGTGGATGACTAAATTCCTAAAAACATCCTCCCATTTGATTAACCTGTGATTAACAGAATATTTAACACTATTCACTCTTATCCTGGAAGGCAAGTAAGGTTACAGAATATAATGTATCACATATATAATAACAACAACGCGAGCTGAATTTTTATAATTGTTTTACTCCATGCAATCTTGAAAGAATTTTTACTCTTTTCACAATATGATCATCATGATCACTCAATTATTCCAATTTATATTGGAAGGATTTCTTCTTGTCAAAACTGATTAAGGCTCATTTTTAAAGGGACTATATGTATTACTAAATATTAAGTATGTGTTCATTTACTACTTTAAAAGAGAATCTTCTATGACTTAAGTCTTTAGAAAACAACAACATATAATTCTGTATATTGACCAATAATTTTGTGGTCAATTTCTATGATTATTTTATTAATTATATATTTTATATACCATGGAATAGTCACTATAGTTAAAAGAAGATTCACATATTATTGCCCATTTCAGCATTTTAAAATTTTTGCAGAATGAAATGTATTTAGAAAAGTAACTTGGGTAACTCTGCCAAGAACTAAATAATAATGCTATAAAGAGTCACTACACAGAGTGGAGACATACTGATATAACTATACAAAGAAAGAATACTGTAAAATCCAAAGTTCCTTCTAACCTCAAGACCAATAAAGCATTAAGCTTCATGTAGCTTAACATTTTCACCTTAGTATTCCTAGTTTTGGTAGAGAAGAAAGGGAAGGAAACTGAAATCTGTTTTTGTCTATTATGAAGCAGGCAGTATGATGGGAATTCTTTTTACATGTCCCCAATCTTTGTGGTAAAAGATGCTGAGCTCTCCATATCCCCTTTTCACTGATGGGAAAACACACTTAGAAAAATTAGGTAGCTGCCCACAACTCACCAGCTAGTCAATGTTGGGTCAGGCTATCTGATTCTTCCCACTGGGACTACAATCTTCAAGAGTTTACGAATCAGGGGGACTCTTATCTATAATCAGTAACTAAGGCTACAGGAGCCACTACAACAGTGATTCTAAAGTGAAAGGAGGGCGAACCCCTGTGGTAAGAGCTCCTCAGGAGATTCTGACACCATCCACCTCCCCCAACCCCAGCCTAGAACCTGGTCTTCTTTTATAGATGATGCCCAGGGGCTCTGAGAAAATAAAGGGACAGGTGAGTTAGGAAAGTGGTAAGCAGATCTTTGACTCTCAGTCCCCAGCCCTTTCTACTCTGCTACACAGCCTCCTGCATTAATATTATTCTACTAGCTAAAGCAAAGTTTTGGTTCAAAACCATTATGGAAAAAAAAAGTGCACATAGAAAGTATAATATTATATAAACATGTAATATCCATTAAAAAATAAGCAGAATTAGTTTACGCATTTAGGGCCAAAGTGTGTAAATTGTAGGAATAATTGTACGAATTATATGAATTGTACGTATTAATCTTATTCTGCAAACTCTACAAGTAGTAAAAATAATAAAATAATTTAGACATTTAAAATAGTTAATTTAAACTTACCTTAAGCCATAGCAAGGCAAAGTGAGGAGCCTGAACAGTGCCAGGAAAACTCTTAAAGGAAGCAGGGTGAACACATACAAAAATGCATCCAGGCACAGAAAGATTCCAAAAATCATCAGCTGGATTTGAAAAGGAGAGGAGAGAGGGAAAAAAAATATATTCTTTAAGTAATTGTAGATGAAAATTTCAAACAGAGAATTTATAACATTATGGGAAATTAATTTCTCATAACTTAGCCCTGGGAACAAGAAATTAATAGTTACACTTGTATATATGAGCCATGTTTTAATGAAAGTTCTTTTCTTTTCTTTTTTTTTTTTTTTGAGACAGAGTCTCACTTTTGTTGCCCTGGCTAGAGTGCCATGGCGTCAGCTTAGCTCATAGCAACATCAAGCTCCTGGGCTCAAGTGATCATCCTGCCTCAGCCTCCCGAGTAGCTGGGACTACAGGCATGTGCCACCATTCCTGGCTAATTTTTTCTATATATTTTTTAGTTGGCCAATTAATTTCTTTCTATTTTTAGTAGAGACGGGGTCTCGCTCTTGCTCAGGCTGGTTTTGAACTCCTGACCTTGAGCAATCCACCTGCTTCGCCTCCCAGAGTGTTAGGATTACAGGCATGAGTCACCGCGCCTGGCCTGAAAGTTCTTTTTCAAAGTGCAATTTGTACTTCTTCCAGAGTCTTTGGTTTACCATCTACAGAAGTCAATTACTCAAAAGACAAGTGGCCCTTGGCCATAGCTATGCTCTATCTTATGTGGCTTTCTGCATACTTCCTCAAACTTTAAAGACAATATAGAAAGCCTTTTAGATAAAACTCTTTACTTCTAACTTTATTATTCATATTTTTGCTATTTCATATTAGAGTGATTCAATGAAGGGAAAGCCTATAATATATATTGAATCAAAATATTGTTTATGTTAAAACTATATAACCTGATTACTAGCTTGAACACAAATTCTTGTGCACTGAAACTTGCTGCACTCAGAAGGCCTTATTTTCTCTTTTACCATTTTCTTTCTTGCTTACTTTTTTTTTTTTTTAGAGACAGAGTCTTGCTCTTTCTTCCAGGCTGGAGCACAGTGGCCTGATCATACCTCACTGTAACCTCAAAATCCTGGGCTCAAGTGATCCTCCCACTTCAGTCTCCCAAAGTGCTGGGACTATAGGTGTCAGTGGCTTGGAAGACCTCATTCTTAATTCCAGGACTAGCTGCTAATGTTTCTATCTTGCCCCCTTTCTTGTGTACTTGCCATATCCTTTCTCTCTCTTTCTCTTTTTTTTTTTTTTTTTGGTAACATTAGACAATTAGCACTATATTTCACAGAAGGAGGGCGGTGTCTTGATAGCTTGGACAAGTAGCCACATCCAGGCTACCAAACTCTGATATTCTAAGAATGGTGAATTTCAGTATGTTTGACACACAAATACGGTATGATATATATGCCCTTCCTGCAACACTCCATGTATCTTTAGTCAATATATTGCCCTACCTGCATATATTAGTTAAAATTCACTGCTGTAGGCTGAATTGTGTCACTAGCCAAAACAATATGTTGAAATTCTAACCCCCAGTACCTCAAAATATGACCATATTTGGTAATTTAACCCTTTGCATTCGGATGCTGAGTGTGACTCGACATGGTTAGCATCGGTAGCAGCTCACACCATGATAAATTATAGAGATTAAAATTACTCTTTGAATGTATCAATAATTTGAAATATAAAAAAATCCAAATAAATAAGTGTGTATGAAAAGAAACTCCAGTATTTATCATTCTGGAGTATTTAAAAAATTAAATCCCGAGTAGAATAAAGGAATCGAGAAAAAAGCAAGAGAGTGCAAAGGGTTAAGTTTTAACAAAAGGTCATCAGGGTGGACACTAATCCAATTTGACTAGATAAGAAAGGAAATTTGGACATAGACATGGAGAGAGAGGAAGGATGATGTGAAGACACAGGATGATGAGAAGGCAGCCATCTACAGGCCAAGGAGAGGCCTCGGAAGAAAATAACCCTGCTAACATCTTGATCTCAGACTTCCAGGGTGCAGAACTGTGAGACAATAAATTTCTGTTTAAACCACCCAGTGTATGGTACTTTCTTATGGCAGCCCTAGGAAACTAATACACATGTCTTTAAATGAAAGAACAAATTTTATTAATTTTCGACAAGAATGTCTCAAAAATATACTACACCTATAGGCCAGATTTCTTAATCTGAATATATAGACCCAAATAGCTTTTTCCTGTCGCTGAGAAGTCTTTCCCTATTTGCAGTGGGCTGTTGATTGAGCACAGAGGACAGGAACTGCCAGAAACCCAGCATCCTCATAAGGTACTTTGGTGTGTGTGCATGAGGGCACAGGATGCTGGGAAGGACAATATGTCATGTCTTTCTCATGAGCTTACACTGAGGATGAGTATATTATCCATTCTACCAACATGTACTAAGTTGTCAATATGGACCAAGTAACACGCTCAGCTCAGTGGGCACAAAGACAAACAGACCACCGGGAAGTGGTTCCTGCCCTTTGAAACCTTTTTTGTATTTTAGCACAAGTAATACCAGCCAGCAGTTGGTGCAGTGTTAACAGCTGCTATGACAGACCTAAAGTATACAGGGAACAAGGGAGGCCCAATGGTCAAATCAACTTGGGGAGATTGAGAAAAAGCTCCACAGAAGAGGAGACCCTTAAACAACATCTGAGGAAGACAAGGGCTATTTGCCACATAGAGAGGGTGGACTGGGCAGAAGGGGAGAGCAGGGTGAGGGCAGAGAAGAGGAGGAGAACTTCCAGGCAGAGTAAGCAAGGGCAAGAGCAAAGAGGTGGAAAGTAATTGTGAAGACTAAAACTTCTCTTTAAAATAAAAAGTACAGTCACCTTTCTTTGGCTTAGAGGAATCTGCATTAGTATTATTTAAGGTAAACAATAGTAACTCAGGTCTAATGGGCCTTCTGCTTCACATTTTAACAGCTGCATGAACTTGGTGGGCAGGCAGTAATCTTCTCCCACTGCACGCTGGCCCTGGAACTGGACTACCTGGAGCCATGGCTGCAACAGATCTCGACACTAAGATGGAAGGAGAGCAAATGGCTGCAACCTAAAGACATTTCAACTGGGTGAAAAGAAATCAGTCACGTACATAAAAATATATAATACAAAAGAAAAGCAACAGAAATGCCCTTCAGGGTTTGCAATCGTGGGAACATGACTCAGTTTTACCTATTGTTCTGATAAAGCACCTCATAAAGCACCTCATTCTTTCAAATTCCTTACATGTGAAAATGAGGAAATTTCCTAAAAAAGTAAACAAGATGTGACCCTGAAAATATTCATCCTTGAAGGATGTAAAGAAACTCAGGTTGTGTGTGGTGTAAGCCTGGCTCCACGCTGGGTAATGTATATATACTTGCACATCCCATGTAATTTACATGGTGCCCCAGGGATTTGAAGGGGCTGTGCAAGGACTGTCTCCTGTGTTGGCATTATTCCAGGTGCAGTGGTAAGTGTTTACTACTTCATCCTCCTAACAGCGTTTTGTGGTAGTTTATTATAACCTCTACTTGCTGCACTAGGAAACCACAGCTCTGAAGGCTGAATGCCTGCCCAAGGCCATGGGTCAAGGAAAGGACCCGGCATTCAACCCCTGGTCTGTCTGACTCAAGGGCTTACACTCTCTCTTTGAAGCAGTTTGAGAGAGCAAAAAGATCTCACTATTTTTACTAGGTATAGGGGTTAAGGCAGTTTTCTTTGTGCTAACTTACCTTGCCAATTTGTCTAGTGCCATAAAAAATGCAAAATAATAGGAATTTAATGAATCAAACTTAGACATAAAAATTCCACATAGGTTTATTGCTAGCTTTGAAAATTTGTTATTAAGAATTAAAGGCTCTGAATATATTATTAATGAGAACAATGTGTACTCTCACACCTTCAGCTAATTTCTATAGTATCTTAATAAAACAGGTAATTACTATCTCCATTTTATTTGGAGCAAATAACCATAAAGTATTCAAGCATTCTTAAGAAATGGCTAACAAAAATTTCCTTGTAAATATACAAGGTGTGAAATCAGAGTCATATGACACTGTTTCCCTTTTGAGAAATAAAAAACTTTCTGCCCTCCTTTAAATGCCATTTGAAATTTCAAAATACATACAGTGTGTGGCTAAAATGAAAGCAACACAATGATTCTGGAATATGCCTCTTTAAATCACAGGTGACAATCTGTCCTATTAGCTGACAGTCATACCTTGCACACTGGATCCTCCTCACTTGCTCCTCCCATTTCTCCCTCCTCTGACCTTGCCATTCCAGTCTCATCTCCCCTTATCTATCTTGCAGAATGCGGTATCTACTTTACATGTATCTCGCCTTTACAGGGAAGGCCTTATAAGGAATATTTTATCTCCTTGAATTGGCACATATAACAGAAAGCAGAAAACCAAAACATGGCAAAAAAACAAAACATAATGAAAATACTTCAAGAAGAAATCATACACTGGAGTTCTTGGCTTTTACCTGCTTACCATTCTGTGGTAGAAATGCATTTTCCCAGGAATGGAAGATAAAACACTACACAGGACTCGCTCATTCTTTGATTTGTTCCTTTATCCCTCCCTTAATCAAACATTTACTGTACCGCTCTCGTTAGAACAAAATGTTCACTGCTCTAAGGTCAAAATCTTGCAAGGGAGCTTGCTGCCCAAAGAAAAGAATTCAAACTTTTACCACAACCCATAGTTGGATATACACTTTAACTGCTATTCACTATGCACAGATTCACATACATGCTCAAAACACACACACACACACAAAAAAACCCCGAAAGAAAGGCTTTAGGAGAGAGAATAATACTTTCACTCTATGAAATACAGGCTGGTATTTTTTTATTCTTTTTAAAAAACGATACTAGTCTTACTAAATTCATGACTCACTAAGGGTGGTAACTCAGTCTGAAAATCAGGTCCTCAGATAGGCAGGCAGGATGAAATTTAGTTCCCTCCCTGGGCTGCTACCACAGGCAGTGAAAACAGTTCAAACTGGCTACAGGGAGTTTTGCGGAGGGTATGTGAGTTAGAACCCATGGAGAAGTTCTTTGCACAAAAAGAAATTAAAAGCACTGAGCTACAAATTGTAGATATTCAATTTAAAAATATTCTCTTAAATTTGTTCTCAGAGCAGAGATTTACCAAAATGTACATGAAAAAAGAATTATTTCAAAATAATCTTCTGATTAATAATCTTATGATTCCTCTTTAGAATAAAAAAGTTAAAAGTGCAAACAATCAAACGACATGAATGTTCACTGGCCTCTCTGTCTCCAAGAGATCTTGTCTGGAAGGACTTCGGAAGCCTCCTATAGGTCCTGGGCAATGTAACCATGTATGGGCCAGTGCTGGGCTCGGGGCCCACCTATGCGAGTAGCCTTCACCCAGTTCCACAGTTACAGGCGGCAGCACCACCCCCACTGTGCAGGAAGACAAGGAGCTTGCCCAAGTTCTTGAGCAGGACAGGTAGGGCCAGGATTCCAGTCTGCAGAAAACTGAAGCGCTATGTCTAATAATGACACTTGTTACTGACCCTTTTCCCCTCAAATTCACCACTGGATTTGCCATTATATACACATACATACACACACACATTTTACAAGATTTAACATAAGTTTTTAACATATGAACTTCAATGTTAAGAAAATTACAAAATGACCTGTAATCCCAGCACTTTGGGAAGCGGGAGGATTGTTTGAGGCCATGAGTTCGAGACCAGCCTGGGCAACATAGTGACACCCCATCACTACAAAAAAAAAAATTATCTGGGCGTGGTAGCACATGGCTGTGGTCCCAGTTACTCGGGAACTCAGGAGGCTGAGCTGGGAGGATCACTTAAGCCCAAGAGTTTGAGGCTGTAGTGAGCTATGATTGCAACACTGCACTCCAGCCTAGAGCTACAGAAAGAGACCCTGTGTCCAAAAACAAAAAGAAAATTACAAAATGAAAATTATTCTGTGATTCTGTGGTCATCAAAACATTATATGTTTATGAAAATTTCGACAACCTGCTATTATCACATTTATTTTGAACCTATTACTATTGCTTTTGTCCATTTGAAAAACACTTGTCCCAAAAGAAATAAACCAATAAAAATGCCAGCCTCTTTCCATGGGGAATGAAGCAGGGTTTCTTGACCTTTTTTAAAAAAGAAAAAACAAAAAAACTCTTTCCCTTTATGACAAAAATCTCCCACACCTCTTTCAATGCCATTTGAAATTTCAAAAGAAATGAAAGAAACATAATCATTTTAGTATACACTTCATTGAATTATACAATCCATCTTCTGGAAATTCTGAACACCACCTCCTTCAGGACAAGCACCAAATACCACCCACTCATCGAGGGACACTGGTCTGGAGTGTCAGTTGGAAAGCAGCAGTAAACAGAGGCTTAGAAAAGAGTTTCCCTTTCCTGCTCCTAGTCTCACTTTTTATAAAGCTCTGGGTCTACCCCTGTAAGAGCAGGGACCATATCTTGCTTAATTCTACACTGGTGGGATAAAAGGTCATCGGGAAAGACGCCTTCTCCAGGGAATTCACAGTCTAGTGAGCTGGATATAAACTGTGTAGTAAGTGCCAGAAGAAAGACGTGTTCTGGACGCACTGGTGAAGCGTTAGGTCTGTAATGGGGTGGGCAGTGGCACCGGGGAAGGAAGAGTGACAGCTAGCAACAATCTCCCATGGAGGAGATAAAATGGGCACTAGATTTGTCAGGCACAGTCAAGAGCAACAGAATTCCAAACAAAGAGAAGAGCATGCATAGGTGCAATATGAGTAGCAGGCTGTAATATAGAATATAATCATTATATAAAAGGGATAAAAATGACCTTCAGTTAATTACTAAGGAGCTCAAATTTTTATCCTATGCTCTAGAAGTTCTTAACAAACCCACATGTGGGGTCCACTATTAGAAGAATGTCAAGGGAAAAAGGCTATCAATAACAAAGTTTACAAATGACTGATTTTGAAAGCAATTATGGCAGATTCAAGGTCATTCCTGTAAATAAAATCATTTTTATTCATCTGAGTTAAAAAGTCATGCCACGGAAACTCTATATACTCTAGGAGATGGTCAGGAAAGAGATTATCAGGAGCCATGTTATTTTCTTATAGGCAAAGTTACAGTAATATATGAAACCACGGAAACAAAGTAATTTTGATAAGTGGTTTCATAATAATCACAGTCTACATCTGACATACATTTAATACAAGGGATATTTCACAAAAGGTAAATAAATCAACTAAAGATTTTAATTTGTAGAAAGACTATACACATGGAATGATCTTGAGATTTTCTTGCTTCTCTTCTTTCCAATCCATGTTGAAGTTGCATATTGTTAAATTTGAAGCACTTCACCCACATTAACTTACTTAATCCTCACAACAAGCCATGAGGCAGGTGTGCCCTCAGGGCCCCATGGCAAGGCTGAAAGTCACCTAAGGAAGATCTTAGCTTCTGCCATGTACATAGAAAGGGGAGTCCCTGCAGGCTATGATCCTGCACCTTTTATGGTCAGATCTGGCAAGTAGTACAGGTTGACAATAAGCAAAGACAGGAAGGAGAATATCTGAGTGAGAGATCAGACTGATATAGGACTATGGAAAGATAGAGTAGGAGAGATTTAGGACTTTCCAAAGCTAATATGAGAGAAAAAAAATTACTGACCCAAGAAGAAAAAAACATAGCCCCACAGTGCCAAGTTCACAAACTGTCTTGAACATACATCAATAAATGGAGTAGAGGCCTGAAGTTTTTGCTGGCTTGTCCGAGAACTATCTGAAGGGTCCAAAATGTTCACGAAAATTAAGAAAGACAGCTGCAGAAGGAAAGTGGAAGCTGTTGTCACCACCGTCACAAGCAGGGTACAAGCCTCGGAGCGAAGGGAGAGCCAAGGCTGCTGAGATTCCGAGATTCGGAGATGCATGGGTCCCTACTGGCTTTTCTGCTTCTCAGCAGCCATGTGCGGAGATGACTGAGCAAGGCTATGTCACAAACAAGACCTGCCATCACGAGGAGAATTTAGAGAACTGATTCTATAAACATGCTTTCATGAAATCCGAAACCGAATAGAATGCTCAAGAAATCACTGCCATAATACGGTCTGAGTAAGTACTCTCTATTAGTTTCACAGTGAAACCCCAGGACTGTTTTATTGAAATAAAGGTGAAACAATTGCTATTACTACATTTTCTTAACACATACCTCACACTGATAAACAACAAAAAGACTTGACATGATATTTTGACTAAGATTGGTATTTTTGAAAGGCATTTTTGGATTTTTATTTCCTAAATGTTAACTCTTCTGACCCTTAAAAAAAGCAGCACTAAATTCCTAAAATTTTCCTTTCTGTGAATTTTTCCATTCACCCCTATTTCCTCTGTTTCTCATAAGCAAACTCATTCAATTGTCATGGTCTATTAGACCTCTTCAGATGACCTAGGTCCAATCTTCTAACTTTAGACTAAGAAAGTAAACAGCAAAGGAGACTCAATGCTTTGATCAGGCCTCAGACGTTACAAACAGACCTGAGATGAGAAGCTAAGGTTGTTGATGCTTGATCATAAGTAATTCCCCTGTGTGACAATAACTTTTCTCTCTTTCAACAGTAATAATAGCCTATACTTAGTAATAATAATATTCTATGCCTATCCAGCAATACTTATATCATACCTTCAACCTGACAAACTTAAGGCTTATAAAAATGTGCTAGTTCTTAAGAAAACTAGGTAACTCCATTTAAGACCAAGCAGTTAAATTCAATTTTTTAGAAAAATGTATTACATAACTATAATGTACAAGGCAGGGTAACAATGAAGTAATGGAAGGGTCTTGAGCTCTCCTTGTTTGTCTCATTTCCAATCCATGTTAAATATTGCTGTACTAATTTTTCAGAAGTATAGCTCTGAGGGGTAGCTAACCCCATAAGCATTCTCAATCTTTTTCTCTGTTAGAAAAACATAATATTCACTATCTCAGTCTTCTTTGCAGCTGGGGATAGCTATATAACTTGGTTTGGGCAGTAAGACAGAAGGGGAAGTATTCTAGGGGCACTTCTGGGGAAGCTTTTAATTCTTTATAAAAGGCATAGTCAAAAAGGTGGCACTGCCCAATCCTCCTTCTGACTGTAATGTTGATGCTGCAGCTGTCATCTTTCTATTAGAAGGGAACAAGAAAGAAGACCAAAAGCCAATTTGCCAAGGATGGCAAAATAAAGATATAAAGGACTTGGGTCTATGATGGCTTCATTAATCTGCAGGGACAACTGGGACCTCCTTCCTCTAGACTTGTTGAAAAGAATAGCTTCCTATTTGTTTAAGCCACTGTTAGTTAGGTTTTATGATCCACATAGCTAAAAGCATTCTCAAGAAATACATCTTTAACAGTGTCCTTCCACAGCTTTGATTCTAAACTTTCTAGCCTAACCATTCAATATAATCTGGACCCAGCCTATCTTTCCACAGTGTGTCGGTGGTTTCTTGTCTATACCTAACAATTTCCCATCTGTGGATCTTCCTGGCATACCCACCCTGACCCAACGATGCCTGTACAAAACCTCCCTCTTTTTCTCATTCCCTTGCTGTATCCTTACAAACAGTCCCCATATCATCTTCTTCAGGCTGTTTGCTAAGCACACTTTCCCTTCTCTAAATTCTGCATCGCATTTTATTTATACTATTTAATGACACATCACTTTGTTTCTTCTATTATAATTACTTATGGATCTGATATCTCTATTTCTACTAGGCTAAGATCTGAGTCTTGTTTATCCCTGTACTTCCGTACTGCAAAAGTGCCTGGAACATTGTAAGTACTCACAACATAGAACAAATTAATTATTAAGAAACAAGTGATCTTTATCTCTCTAAATTAGCACTTAAATATCAGAGGATTTTAGAAAATATTATATGAGGATTTCTTTCCTATTTACAGCAGCTTTGGATTCACACAGATAACAAAATTAATTTTGGACAATTTATCTGATGCACGGTAAATTGTTCCTATGGACCAAAATGCAGAGCACACAGTAGCATATACACAACTCCACCAAAACATGGGTTGAAGGTAAGATCTGTCTGGAAGTCAATACAGGACTGCCACATTAGGGCAGGTGGAAGAAACAGAACTTTAATAGTACATATATCTCAGGAGGTTGTTGAGGGGATTTTATGCATGTTAAGCATTTGAAGTACTTAGGACAAATACTATTTGTTTTATTATTCACACAGAAATGGCTGAGTCAAGGTGGGATATGGGATAGTGCAAAATCACTTACCAGGAACTTCCTCTCTAGCCAACTCGTGATCCCTGCCCCCGATTTCGCCAGGCATCTAGTTGAACTATCCTGTCTCTGCTTTAACTGTAGACTCTAGTCATGTACCTGCTGAGACTCTGTGGGCTTGGCAGAAAACTGTAGGGTGTTTTATTTCTTAAGGCCATCTGCTAAATCCTTCACGAAAGAGATTACCTTTACTCCAAGACAGCCTGGCTAAAAGGAAAGAGGGAAAAAAACAGCTTTCCCTAGACGCCCTTCTGCCTGTGGTCAGCAATCCAAGAGGGCTGAGAGTCAAAGAATCATGTCCCTTCTAGGGTTAGTGAAGCCAAGTTCAGGCACAAGCAAAGCAGGAAGATTAAAAGTATAATGTGAGATAAAACTAGGACACACGGGAACCCTACAAACCAGGGCTCTCCCAATCACCTCCTACTGTACACAGCCCAAAGATGAAAGCTACCCCACCACAGACAAACATCCACGGGAATTCAATCTAGGGACAACAGACCTTTCAAAATTCTGCTTGTTGTACCAGGATAAGGCATTCCCTCAATTTGCTGAGGTGACAAACTATAAATGATTTAAAAAAACACTTTTATAGGACTTACCATGTAGTTAATATACAGATGAGGAAACTTAGGCACAGAAAGGTTAAGTGAATTGCTCAAGGACTCACAGCTAATAAATTGTGGAGCCAAGATTCAAAGCCAGGCAGTCTGGCTCTAGCATTCATCTCCTGAAATACTTCACTATCATGCCTCTCAATTTAGAATACAGAGAAAGTGTAGTTCAATCTCCTTGGCAGTATGGAAAAGAAAAAGTTCCCAAAGTGGACCGTATAAATAGCTAGTAGCAGATCTTGGATAAGAACTCCAGGGGTGTGTTGGGACAGAGGGAAGAGAGGAAATGCCACCCAAAAGCCCATATAACAACCCTACATTATTAGAATAAGAAGTTCAAGTGTGAAAATAAAGTGCTAATAGTGCTAATAGATATACTAGTTTAAATATAAACTATATTTAAATTATATTTAAATATAGTTTAAATATAAATTATATTATATTTATATTAGCACTATAAAATAATAGTGCTAACAGATATACTAGTTTAAATATATAAGCAATTCACCTTTACTAATGTTAAGTATAAGGTGTTTATCCAACAATATTCCACTAAATTTTAGGGATTTTTTTTTTTTTACATTAGTAAACAGATTCAGTAAGAGATACTGAGTTGACCTTTCTCTTGACCTTAAAGTATAAACATTAGTTACATGTTTTACAGTATTTGCAACCTTTGTAAAAACAAAGTACTTATTAATTTTCAAGTTTCTCTTCCTGAAAAGGTTAGGTAAAAATATCACAGTATTTATCAAAAGCCAAGAAAACAAAATGAGTAAAGTATTCTATGTTAGAATAGACAATGTAAACAAAAAGGAGAACTATTCGATAATAAAAAATAATTTAGATAAACTTGAATGTCTAGGCTCTCAACTGTTATAATAAAAGTTGTAAGTAAAACTCTACTTGCATAAAATAAAGGATATTAGTAAATTCATGCTGTTATGAGAGATATTTAAGCCTGAAATTAAAGTGAAACATAACTGATTCCCTTTACATTTCACTTGGTTTTAGAAGTTAAGAAGAAATTGCTCTAAACTGAAAAATATGACATTCTTCTGTACACATAAGCTATAAAGCTTCTGACATGTTGTTCTAAGAGACTAAATCCATTTTTCCCAAATAGGCCTAAAGCCTCTTTCATGGGAAACAAAAATGATAAAAAAAAACCTATTACAATTGTGTATGAACAGTATTAATTCAACTTTTCTGACATTCATGTTTTACATTCAAACAAATAAAATCAAAGTTTCATGAAACAATACTCATCCTTAATACAATGCTGATATTTTTTTTATTCTTTTCTTAAAAAAAATCACGATGGCAAATTACCATATCGATTACTTGACCCATCAGTGGTCCCATAGTGGTCCATAGATTAAAAACACTGGTTTATACTTAAGTCTCACCAAGACCTCTGGGCGTTTACCCCAGAAGACAATTTATACTCACAATAACAAACATGAAATGCTTACAAGTTTCTGTGAGAAATCGACCCAGAAACATTGCCTGACATTTCCATGTTGCATTAAGGAAAAAGAAAGTGCCAGCAATAAAACTGCCTCTCATGAGGTAGCAGAATGAGGAGCGGGTGTGCTGCTCATTAGTTTTGCCATAGGATGGGTAATAAAAGGGGTCAGACCAGACACCTGCCAACGCTGAAGTGCTCCCCGCTTCTGTTCACGAAGTCTGGCTGAGGGTTGCAGGCAAATCCCTTTGTTTCCTCACCAGAGAAAAATGGGCATCCGGAACTGTTCAGACAGGTGGCAGAAGCAAATTCCTCCATGGAGGGCTGAGGCCAGGTGGACAGAAGCTGAAGGTGGCTGGCACATCCTGCTCAAAATAGGCCCTGGCAGACTATCCCTCCCACTGCTTCTGCCCCACGTCCTCATGCTTCCATGTCATGGTTTATCACACAAAAAAAGTGAGCTTTGAAAAAGATACTTAAAACACTTGGTTTAATCCTTCATTTTTTTTCGTAATAGAAGAAACAGCCCTCTCCCCATCCCAGGCCCAGCCAAAATCTTAGATAAACCCCAATATACAAACCAGAGCTGCTGGTGTGTTGGGCAGGGGTACTGCAGAGCCCCCCACACCTCTCCTCATCTGTCAGTACCCCAAGCTCTGCTGTGGAGCCTGCGTCCTCTCTAGAAAAGCAGCAACACAGTAATAACTAAGCATATTTAATGGTCTTAATCAAAGGCATTCGAACCATCGTCATATTTTTCTCTCTCCAACCTCTGCTTGCTTGCCAGCTCTCTAAATCTTACCCTATCACAGAACTTCCCACAACTTCAGCAAGTAACACTCTACCAAGAACCTAGGTAAAGCAATGTTTCTGAAATCGTCACCCTACACCTGGTTCTTCTCCTTCTACCAAACTGATGGATTGTCAGAAATAAAAGAACATCAGCTAAACCAGCCGGGTCCTTACTTCTCATTGCCTACCACACCTGCTATTACAACGCACTGATAAAGCCAACCGACCAAACTCTTCTGATGGCCACTCTAACTGAAAGTACCATTCTAAGGAAATGATTGGACTATTACAAGTCTTATGTTACTATAAAAGTATGAAAACTTGAGTCAGTAAAGCTAGAGGTGAATTATTTCTTAATTCTTTTCTTCTAGCAAGAAACTTCAGAATTGCTCAGACTCACCAACTCTAGCAGTGCCTATAGGAAAAACAGCCACTTTCCTGTCCTAATTGGTCTTGATAGGCTAAGACACAGTTATAGGAAGAGATTTGTGAAGATTTAGTGCTATCGATGCTCACCCTATAATGTGACGCTTCCTGTGATGAAGGTTAAACAAATCATCTTCTTCTTTGAAGAGACTGTCATTTATGTTTTTAAATATGTGGGCCTTCCGAGAAACTGAGACTTTTAAAAAGGCTGAAATTAAATAATTTATCATGCTCAGTGGAAAAACAACTGCTTCTAGTAAAATAAAACTAAAGAGAACTAAAAGAGTACAGAAATAGACATTAATTCCTTGAAAAAAGTTATTTGGATGTGGCACACAGGGAAATATAAGTTTAATAAGTAGCAAAAGTTAAGATTTTGATAAAATCTATTAAGATACTATCGTTAGGTCTTACACTAAAAATGTAACTTTTAAAGCCTCTTCCTATAAGGAAATTCCTACTTCTTCAACATATTTAATTACTTATTACATTATTTCTAAATATTTTAAAAACTCTAGCTGTTCACAATTTTTTTTGCATAATTAACACTTTGACATAACTTTCAAAATGATGTCTGGTAATGAAAAAAAAATAGTACCTTTTCCAATTCTCTTGGTATTCGCATACAAGTGTATACTCTTTCTCTTCTTTCTGTATACTTGGCCTCATTATGTTCAAGGAAGTACCCTCTTGTTAGTTCAGCACTGAGGAACCTCAACAATGAAAGCTCTACAGAAAAAGAAAATGACAAAACAAAAAAAGAACAGTATTTATCAAGGAACTTACGTGCTAGCTGGGGCCACAGGTAATATACATATAAAACAAAGAGACCAAAACAAAGTAGTCTATAATTCTGTGCCTAGAACTGAATGACTACACATAAATGAATAGCAAATACATATATATATATATATATATATCTAGATATATATATAGATTTTTTTTTTGGAGACAGAGTCATGCTCTGTTGCCTGGGGTAGAGTGTAGTGGCATCATCATAGCTCACTGCAGCCTTGAACTCTTAGGCTCAAGCGATCCTCCTGCCTCAGCCTCCCTAGTAGCTAGGACTATAGGCACACGCCACCACGCCTGGCTGATTTTTCTATTTTTTGTAGAGACAGGGTCTTGCTATTGCCCAGGCTGGTCTTGACAACAAATATTTTTGAGAAAATTATATTCTGTGTAGTATAAACTGAAAATGCCACAGGAATATAGAAGAGAATGATTACTAAGAGTTAAAATAGAGAGAAAAGCATTTTTTGAGAGCTCAGTTCTGGGTTTTTGAGGCGGTATAGAACCTGGACTGACGGAGAGATGCAGGGAAAAAGAGTAGCCACCAAAAATATACAGATGTCTAACTAGTCAAAAGGGAGCCACGTCACCTAACAGGCATTGTTTAGTCCAAGAACTACTCTGGATGAACTACCACTCTCTTCTTAGTTCAGCCTCAGAGAGCCTGCAAGTGTCTAAATAATGCCATTTCCCTACATGAAGACTTACCAACACAACAGTCAGAATAGTGACACAAAGCAAACCTCAACCAGATCTGAAAAACCTCCGTCCTTGGATCTTTCCATTCGTCCACATTTCCTCTGTTCCTCTGAAGCAAATTACTCCAGTCATCACATCTCAGATGAGGAATGTAAGGCCAAAGGAAGACAAACGCTTTCTTTCCACTCAGCTACAATGGAGACTCAAGCTGAGAGGTGAAGGCTGTGGTGCTTGAGCCCACCCCTTTCGTGTGTTACACCTCCCCGATGGCCTGTCCCCTCAGTGGCCTTCAGCACCCCTTCCTTCACCTACACCTTCCTACTCTTACTCTGCAGGACACCAAATTCTTCCAGAACTCAGGCTACCGAAACATTTCAAATTGTCCTCTTTGCTCTGAGCTGGCCTTGTGGTCTTTTTACCAAATGTAGAATAGATGTTATTTCCAAAAAATGGCAGAAGGGGAAGGATGATTTCATTTCTGTGTATCTACTTAAGGAGTTGCACCTTCTATGAGTGCTAGGATCTAAAGTCTGCATGGAAGGAGACAGTTTATAGTCAAAATAGCCTTGAAAAGCCCTCAGGAAGAAGACTTAGAAGCAGACTTTCACTATGGTTCTAAACAAAGGCTCTAAAATAGCTTACCTCCTCCAGTACTGGAACAGATCCCTATTTCTTGGAGCATTATGTCATGGGGCTTGCTTGCTTATGGTTAGGGTTTATATTATGTATATACATATTCACACACTTCCTTATGTTTAGGGTTTATATCGTATTTATACGTGTACATACACACACTTCTTTATATACCAAATTCATAATCTGCTTGGAGAGTTAGTGATGCCATGAGAGACATCTAGGGATGAAACAGAAAGAAAAGCAGACTTCCTTCCACCTACACCAGTCTTGTGCAGGGACAGGCGAAACCATCAAATGCGCTATGTGCGCTGTACTTTCTCTTTTCAGTATGCTTATAGTTGAAGTCATGTGGGTTAAATGTATACAAGATGTAAACTCTACTGTAGATATTAACAGATTTCTAGACTTAAAGGCCTTCGTCTAACCAAATTCATGCAGAGTAACTTCTGGTTAGGAACTTTCTAGTATGTTGTAGGCTGGCTAGAACAGAACAAGATCTACTCTTTGTTTTTGTTTTTTTTTTGAGACAGAGTTTCACTTTATTGCCCAGGCTAGAGTGAGTGCCGTGGCGTCAGCCTAGCTCACAGCAACCTCAAACTCCTGGGCTCAAGCAATCCTGCTGCCTCAGCCTCCCAAGTAGCTGGGACTACAGGCATGTGCCACCATGCCCGGCTAATTTTTTCTATATATATATTTTAGTTGGCCAATTAATTTCTTTCTATTTATAGTAGAGATGGGGTCTCGCTCTTGCTCAGGCTGGTCTCGAACTCCTGAGCTCAAATGATCCGCCCACCTCGGCCTCCCAGAGAGCTAGGATTACAGGCTTGAGCCACCGCAACCGGCCTAAGATCTACTCTTTGAAGGGGAGAAAAAGAAAGCCTTCTGAGTTGTAAACAATAACTATGAAAGATCAAAATTATACTCAAATTCAGTTCAGTTTTCCAATTAGAAAAAAAAGAATGTTTTCATTAGCTAGTGTCTATAAATATCAATTCTTTCACGTGAAAACTGAGAACAGGACATTCAGAATGCATGAGATTCACATATGTAATTTTTCACTGACCCAAGAGGTCACTTCCCCACACTCACCAGGCAGCATATGACACTGCAGCTTGCCTGTCCCTTCCTGCCATCCAAACCTCCTGTCAGTGGTGCTCTTCTCTCTCCAATGGCTGACTTTTCTGACCCAAGTCTCCTGGATGGCTCCTCCTCTTCTACCTGACCCTAACGTGCTTGCTGGCTTGGTGCTCTACTCACTACAGTAAAACATTGGCCACCCTTTAATACTGGTATTCTCTGATGTGTCCTCTGCCACCTTTTCTTTTTGTTTCCCAGCCATTCCATCCTCAGCTCTGGCCCCCTGAGCCATATTTCCACTGCCTCCTGAGTAGTTCCTCCAGGATACCCCACAGACCACCTTACCACCTGTAAAAAGGAGCTCAGCACCTTCCCCACTGATTTTGTGCTTGCTCCGGAGTCCCGACTTTAGTTCCTGGCCTCATAAGTGACATAGCTGCCACACTAGAGGCCCAAGGCCAATCTTGATAACCTCTCTTTTCTCACCAAGCCCTGCTAATTCTTCCTCTAAAACATTTATTAACTCCCCCCCACCCCAACTTCTTTCTATACTCTACCCTAGTTTGGTCCTTTCCATCTCTCTCAGGTCACTGCAAAAGCTTCCTGACTTTTTCCAATCTCCTTCAAGCCTAACTCCACCTGGCAGCCAGAGTCAGCACGCACACACAGATTATCACTCTGCTGAAACCCTTCCTGGCTCTTCCTTGCCTCCAGGATAAAGTCCTACCTCCTCAGTGCTGGTGACACCAGATCCCCTACGACTTGCCCTAAGCCACCTCCCAGTCATGCTTCACACCTGCCTCCCGAGTCTCTAGGTCGTAACTGTCTGCTTATATTACTTTTCATCTCTCCCAGACACATCATGGGTTCACACTGCTCCTTGGTCCAAGAGGAGGTTCAGGTTTCTTCAAATGAACACGCTCAGATGTTACCTTCCCTGTGAAGACTTCTCTAAGTTTCCCTGGCCAGAATCCATCCTTTCCCCTGCTGGGCTCCCACAATACCTGCACTTGCTTGTGCTCTCTGCAGCATATTAAACCCAACTCATTTTCTTGTTTGGTTTTCTCATTCACCTTTGAATCACTGGGGCCCAGCACATAATAGGTGCTCAATGAATGTTTGCTAAAAGCAGGGGTCCTCAAACTTTTTAAACAGGGGGCCAGTTCACTGTCCCTCAGACCGTTGGAGGGCTGTTAGAGAGTGAGGTGCACATTCTACACATGTGCACCGTGGGCCCGGGACAAGTCAGCTGCTAAGCAGGACAGACAGCGGCGGCAAAAACACCTGGCGGGCCGGATAAATGTCCTGGGCAGGCTGCATGTGGCCCATGGGCCATAGTTTGAGGACCCCTGGCTAAAAGAATACATGGATCAGAGAAGAAGAAGAAAAATTACAGAGGAGAATGTAGCACGAGAGAACAGAAACAGAAACAACAAGTTAAAAGCTAAAGATGAAATGGAAAGGGAAATGGCTGAGTTAAGAATTACAAGGACACAAAATGGAGCAGCCAAATCACAGTCCCCTTAGGAGGCAGCAGCAAAGAACAGAACCAATGCTTAGGAGAGCTGAGAAAGTGATGCAAAAGGCAAATTGGGTTAAACTTTCAGGTGGGTGATTTGTTTTTTCTGATATAACTTGTGGCATTTTCCCATTTTTCTTTAACACTGAATTTCTCTACTGAAAGATGATCTATATGAATAAAAAAAGTAGAATTAATCAAAATGCCCAACATTAGTGGAATTGCTTGATAAATAACCATGATTGAGACAGAACTGTCCTGAGAACAGAGGAGTAAGCAGGGAAAAGGTGAAAAGCTTCACTTCACAATGTAGCAGCCATAGAAGACGGAGGAGGGGAGCATACCTATATGCATCTGAGTGAAAGGGGAACCCAACAAGTAGCTGAACCTCAAACCCAGCCCCCCACGAGAACAGAGTGCCATGATGCAGTCACAGCCTATGAGTGCCCTGGTCGGGGACATCCACAGTCAGTGCAAGGAGAAAATCTGAGCAGCCCATAACTGTCTTCTGAGCTAAGGAAATATAGAAATAGGTTATTGTACAATAATTTTAAATTTAAAAAAGCAAATTAAAAAAGTTTATTTAGAAAATCATCCTTCATAACAGTGACTTGTCTGGTGACTGCAGATGATAGCTTTTACCATAGTAAGAGTTTTATCATGATCCACAGAAGAACATGGAATTAGCAACCAGAGGAAGGGAGTTCTAGCACCAGCTCTCTCATACACTAGCCCCATTACCCTGGTCAAGTAATTTCATAGGCAAGAACATGGAGGCTTAGAGTGTTTTTTTTTGTTTTTTTTTTCCTTTGTAGAGAAGGGGTCTTGCTATGTAGCCCAGGCTGGTCTCAAACTCCTGGCCTCAAACTAATCTGCCTCCTTGCCCTCCTAAAGTGCTGGGATTACAGGCGTGAGCCACGGTGCCCACCCTAGAGCAATTTTTTTTGACACCTGTTACCTGCTTGCCTTCCACAAGGCAAAGAGGGAGTAAGAGAATATTTATATGAAAACATATGAAAATCACAAAGCATGACATAATGTCTTGAACTATTTACTATTAATTTCACAAGTTCTGTAGTATTAACAAATTCTGGTTTGATGGTTACCTAATGTTTGCTGATGCTATTTCTGCAATCCTGGTTCTATGGTTAAAAAGTAATATGCCACATAAGTATATTTAACAAACTACATAAGCTAAGTAACTAATTTTCTATAAATAGGTTATGATGCAACATAAACACATGAAAGCATTTTAACTGTATTATAAATACAAAACAATGTTGTGTCAGGATTCTATCTCTAGACATATAAACACCAATTTAGATTCTACACGATTTAAAAAAATCAAATGATAAATAGCTAACATATTTTGAATGCAAAGTTCTCACAACTATGAAACAGGTTCTATTGTTATATCCATTTCCAGATGAAGAAACCAAGGCACAGAGAGGCTAAGGAGGTCTCCAAGGCTACACAAGAAGCAAGTGGTAAAGGCAGAATTCATAGTCAAGCAGTCTATCACTAAAGTGTGTACTTTTCACCATTAGATTACTTTGCCTATCAGTGTCGCAAGCGCTTTTGTGAACCATTATGTGTTCTTGCTGGAAAACCAGAACCTCTGCTTCCCCTCCTTTCTCTCTGCTCCAACAGCACCTTGGGCTTATTTCTATGAAGCTACACTGTTAAGTAGTGGCTCCCTTACAAGACCATGAACTTTTTAAGAGCATGTATCTCGATATTCCCCAAGTCTAGCCCCCAGTGAGTTCTGAATGTAAGGGTAGTCTTTGTGCACACAATACCATGCCAATGAGCTAGGGAATGGTTTTAAAGGTACATTAAAGCAATATTTAAAAAAAAAAAAAAACAAACGCAAGCTTTCAAGGGGTTAAACATCTTGAAGGCTTTATCCTACCTCCTTCTCATCCACCCCTAGGGAAGTAACTCTGATTTACAGATTAGGATCCTTCCACTTTATGGCATGAGAGAGTTTACAAAGGTCTTGCATACATTACCTTATACATTTTCCACAATTATGAGTTCTAAAGAGAGCAGTTAATGGCATTTACATTTTGCAAATATAGAAACTGAGGTTTGCAGAGGTAAACAGATTTGTCCAAAGATATACAAAAGGGACAAATTGAGAATAGAATTTAGCATGCTTTCTCCCCAACATCATAATTACTGTCCAGCTCTCTGAAAATTATACCAAGAGAAAATGACCTAGCCCTAATCTGTCTTTGATTCATGCTGAGGAGGAAGGAGAATGTGTGGCCTGGTCCTCCCAGCTATCAAGTGAGCCTCGCTGCTTCGTATGGTCCACACCCACCTTTCCCTAGCAAAGGTCACATTTCATAGTAGGCTACTCAATCTTCAGTGCCAAAGTGTACTGTGTTTCAGTGTCTTTGTTTTGTTAAACATTGTTCTCTAGCATTCTACAGACCCAACTGAACTTATTTGGCCTATGATTTTGGGCATACTTGCCTGGCTAATTATTTAGGAAGGCTACTGTTCTTTACCTGTGGATATCACTCTTCAGGAACTCTATTACTACATCTTAACATTTTCCATACTCTGGTGATGTTTCATTCCTTCTTAGAAAAATAGTCACTCTCATTTGTTATGTCAAACATCTGCCTTTGCATTCAAGAGCAAATCCTTTCCAAAATGAAATAATCCAAATATTTATTTTATTTTTTATTTTAGAGTTAGAGTTTCACTCTGTCATCCTGGTTGGGGTGCAGTCGTTTGACCATAGTTCATTGTAACCTCGAACTCCTGGGCTCAAGCAATCCTTCCCAGCCTCCCAAAGTGCTGGGATTACAGGTGTGAGCTGCTGTATCCAGACCAAATATTTATTTTCTGAACATGGACAACTCTTTAGATGTCAACCAGTTTTAGTTTGTTTATCCAGATCTTACTAAGAAAAAATATCACTCAGTAAAAGTCTTTTAAAAGTAGAAGTATTTACTATTTAATTATAACATAAGTGCTTTTACATTAAAACTAAGTTTTATCGACTGTGAATATTTAATATAAGGGAAATAATACCAATTATAAATCCAAATCAATTCCTCCAGCATATTTTGACTCAATATTCAACCTCTATTACAAAATTGCTCTGTGATCTAGTACCTTAAATGGAGAAAAAGTATTAAATAAATTGCTTCTTCCTCACCTCTAAAAGAAGAAATATTATGTTTAATTTTCATTTAAAAAAAAAAACATTTTGCCTATTTATTTTCTGTAGACCTCTTTTGTGGTCATGTTTAATTATCTCCTGAGAAAGCTTATTCTACAAATAAGAACCTAGGATAAAAAGTATTAATTAAAAGCAATGAGTAATCATAAATATATTTGTATGTTCAGTACTATGTCTAAATATATCTTTCTTAAAATAGCATTGAACATTTAAAAAGATGGAAAGTAATATTAGTTAACTGTTAGGAAAATATGAAACATGCAAATCTCCATAGTCTTAAATAATATAAAACTTTATTAAGATTCCACTAAAATATTACGTGTAAGTTTATTAAACAAATATACAGGCATTGTTAAGGCCAATCAGTAATCAGCTTTTCTCAGAATCAATAATACAATAGCAATTCTGCCTAAGTCAAATGTAATGTAAGAAAAGGAAACATTTTACACAGTATGTTCAAGTTTAAAGTCCTTCAAAAAATGTTTATAGTCTCATTTAGGGAAGTAAAGAACAGGTAGAATATTTATGAATTTATAGATGGAAAACAAGCACAAAAAGAGTAGTGACATTTTCCAAGATCATAAGGTTATGAAGCAAAGGACTAAAAACGGGAACAGAGGCCAGGCACAGTGACTCACACCTGTAATTCTTGCACTTTGGGGAGACTGAGGTGGGAGGATTGCTTGAGATCAGAAGTTCAAGACCAGCTTAAGCAAGAGCAAGATCCAATCTCCACAAAAAATTGAAAAATTAGCCAGGCATGGCGGCATGTGTCTGTAACCCCAGCTACTTGAAAGACTGAGGCAGGAAGATCATTTAAGCCCAGGAGTTTGAGGTTGCAGTGAGCTATGGCAAGGCCACTGCACTTTAGCCTGGGGCAACAGAGTGAGACCCTGCCTCAAAAAAAAAAAGAACAGAATATTATTAAGCTGACACTCAGTGCTATACAATTTTTCTAGAGACTTTTTTTACACAAGTATTCCCCAATTCAGCTAAGACTGAATTCTGGAGGGTAAATTAAGTTGAAGTTAACCATTTTAAAAAGCTAAGATACTGAACTGATTGAAGACCAAAATGAGTAACTTTTCATTGTTTGTTTAGTTTATATATACTAAGTAAAGCAAATGAGAATTTTAAAAGCAGAGTAACAGTCTGTCAGAAGAGAAGCAGTTAATTTTACTTTGTATCGGGGTTGTAGTTACTCCACCTAATTTCCCAGCCAGTTTTATAATTATTTTTATTTATAAATAAGAAATTGACTCTAGAGCATAATTTCAGTATCAGTCAGCATTTAATCATCCATCAGGTTAAGTTTGGGACCATAGGGATAACTATGTAATATATTCTATGGAGGGTGAAGACCGGTTACATGAAAACATACTTTATTAAAAACATGGTATCTGTAAGAAGATCTTGACAAACTTTCAAGAACACAAACAACAGAAAATAGGGAATATGAATAGTTAAAAACCTTTGTTCTGCTCGCAATCTTTTGTAGGAATCGCTAAAAATTTTGGGTTTCAACCTTTCTTCCTGCCTCTGCTCAGTCTATGGTAAAGCAAGAGGTCTAAAAATGGATAAAGGCAGATAAGGGAAGCAAAAGAGATAGAAAAGTCACCATTAAAGAAGGAAAGAAACAGGTCCCCTGGCATCATTACCATTAGAAACAGTACTGTGAACCTGTATCTGACTCAAGCTCCTTTATTTTACAAGCAATACCTATCCCTATGCATCTCCAACACCTATACTACATAAGTATTTATTTTGCACCAAGGCTTCTGTCTTCTTTGTTAAACCTTCATGGTGACTAGAACCAACTTAGATGCTTCTGATACTAAACTTAGTCGTGGCTTTAGGAAACAGACAAATGGAGAGCAAGCACTCTAAGCAAGTGCAAAGTCTACAAAGCAATTCAATAACTGAACCAAGCCAAGACCACGGATTGCCTAATTCTTAGTCCAAGGTTGGCTTGCTGGACCTAGATGCCTAAATGAAAATAAGGTTTATGCAGATACTCTCCCACCTAGAACTTTTGCAGATGAGTCAAGTAAGGAACAAGCACAAAACCATAATAATATGTACTTATTTGGTCTTATGTCAAAGAGGACAATAAGAAGCTGGTCGTATTTTTAAGAGCAGGAAAAAAAGAATACCGAAGAGGTAGATCTGCAGTTCTTGATAAACACTATACCCAGAGTCCAAGGCCAGTGACCACACAGGCAACGATGGAATACATAATGACCATTCTGGACAGCAGATGAAAATAGGGATGATGAGTGTGAGATGCAATTCTAACTAGGTTCAGGTGTAAGTACTAGCATCTGAGTGAGTTTCAGCCTACTGTCAGACTACATATCTAAAAGCCAAAAAGGGAGTTCTGAGAACCAAGTGACAGAAGAGTTGGATAAGAAAAAGAAAGCTTATAAAACAAACAAACAAAAAGACCTCAAACACTACATTTTATTTTGATTTATTTTACTCAGATACAGAGAGATTGGGTAAGCACCTAATATGTATATTTATTTAGGGAATCTTGGGCTGTTAAGACTGATCAACAAATGTCTTATTTATGAGTCTCACCTAATGCCTGATACCCAAGGCTAGTGTGATCTTGATCTGGCAAAACAAGAGTGGCCACTGTCCTCTCTCCCCACACAAAACCAATGAAATTGGGAAAACAATGAGGACTACCCTAATAGCTAAAGCTGGAAGTGTCCCCCTTATAACGACATTCAGCAACTATGGGCTAACCATTCACCTTTAAACATGTTAAGTAACCCATGCTCAGTGAATGATGTTGATGAAGAGTGGATGCATGGTGTGATGAAGTCTATGGAAGTCCAGGTATCCAGAGCCATCTGGAAAAAGCCAGGGAAGAGTACTAGGCATTACTGTAAGAGCACAAGGTCAATGCTCATCGAAAAAGGCTACTGACAACTTCATCTCCTCTCCATGCAAACACCACAAAAAGGCTTTAAAATCGTTGGCCTTCCTGCAATTCTAAAATATTTTAAAGAAACTGTGAAACCCAGCTGCATCTATTTCTATTTGCAACACAGCACTTTTGATATTCATCTAAGTAAACAGACAGCTAAGAGATTTAATACTTTGCCTTACTAAGATTCTGCCAAATCAGAAAGTAAATACTCTTGCAAGCAAATGTTTAACTGAACACTAAACCAAATAAAGTACGGTTGAGAATTTTTAAGTGGTTAATTGAAAAAGACCGAACAAGGCACACAGTTTTATTTAATTTTTCAAAGATAATGGACCACTTCAAAATTGAACCTGTCTTGCTCTGAGAAATCAGCAAATCAATTAGGAACTCATCAGATCAACTTTATGTCCTCTAACTACTCCTACAATTTCAATACCCCAGTACAATCAATGATGGAGTCAGCCTTTTACAACCAAATCATCTATTTGCATGAGCTGCAGGAAATAACGGTTAATACAACCCATACTAAGCACTAGAAACAATTTTTTAGTTAGAAGAAATTTAATGGAGCTGCTGTTGAGCTGCTGTTCAAAGCTTAGACTTATGTAAGAATTAAAACATTGGGATCACTCTACATATGTAACACATCCCCAAATCTTCCTTTTAAACCTAATATGCAACTGCAATATGAATACAAATGCAATTTTTAAAAAATTCTTTAGTAATAAGAATAAAATCCTGTAGCCTATAGATATTGTAACGTTTTAACAATATGCTTAAAACTAGCCATTGAAAGAATTCAGAAGTACACGTTTTCTTATGTAGCAAATTGTTGTTGTTTTGGTTTAAGTTTCAGGTTAGGGAAAGCTCACATGTAACATTTTAAAGAGTGCTCAGTATTTCTGTTCCGGGCAAAACTACTGAACTTCAGTCATTATCACACTGTTAGCTATGTCTGTGGAAAACCTATTTGGAGGGCAAGTTAACAGGTTTCTGTGGCTCAAGTTTTCTTAAAATACAGAATAAAAAAGTCACCTTGGCATGAATATAATTAAGAAATCAGCTGTGCGCTTCTCATTTTTGAGCTCCCTGAGACTTGCGACATGCCTGCCACGTAAAGACCTTTCCGAGCAAAGTGACCGGGACAGAACTTCCCCGGCCGCAGCCCTCGCACACCTGGCCTGGCGCTGGCCGCGGGCGCCGGGGGCCGCGCGTGGAAGCCGCCTGAGGAGCTGTCAGCGGCCGCGCAGCGTCGGCAGCCCCGGCGGCCCCGCGCGCCCACAGCCCGGGCGGCCATGGGAGGCGGCGGCGGCCGCGGGGCTTGCGGGCCTGGGTCCCAAGGCAGCCCCGCCGCCCTCGGTTCCCGGCCGGCCCCCCGGGACCGGCGCCGCGGCCTAGCGCCGCTGCCCGCCTCACCTGTGCGGCCGCGGCGCCTCTCCCGCCGCCGGTCGCTCTCGTAGAAGCCCAGCGTCTCCGTGTGCTGAGGCGCCGGTGGGGGCCCCTGGCCGCCGCTGCCGCCCGGCTGCTCCGCTTCGCCGCGGCCGTCCCGCTCCTGGCCCTCCGCGCCGCCACCGCCGCCTTCTCCCGGGGCGGCCGCGTCGCCGACGCCCGCCATGTTCCGAGCACAACAAACTGTCCCTGCCGCCTCCCTCCAGCTTCTGGCCCGGCCTCCGCCTCCGGCCGGCCCCCTCCCCGCCTCGCCCCGCCCCTCGCCGGAGCCCGGGCCGCCGCCGCTGCCGCCATCCGCGGCCCGCCGACCGGCGCGCGCCATTGGCGTCAGCGGCGCGTGCGAGGCCGCCGGCGTCGCGGCGGCCGCCATCTTCTTCCTGCCCTCGCCGTGGCGGGCGGCGGCGGCTTCCCGCCCGGTGGCGGGCTCGGCCGGCCGGGGCACCGCACCTGACTCCATGCCGCCGGGCCGCGCGGCAGGGGAGAGCGGGCGTCTCCGGGGCTCGGGTCGTTGGCCCGGCGGGAGCCGGCCGGGGGCTGCAGCGGCGGCGGCGGCGGGCGGCGGGTCGGCTGCAGAGCCCCGGGGCGGCGGCCGCAGCGCTCGCAGCCCGTTGTCTGCGAGGTGTCCCGCAGCCCGCCCGGGGCCCCTTTTGCAGGCTCTGTGGCCGGAGTGCGCCGGCGCCGCCCGCCCGGCCCTGTCACCGCTGGCGCGGCCGCGGGGGCGGGCGCCTGGCTCCGGGTCCCCGACCCCTGCGAGTGTCCGCCCCGTGTGCCCGCTGTTTGGGCTCCGTCTCTTCTGCATATTTATGATCGTCCGTCCCATTCCCTGGCCTCTAGGTGTCCGTTGGCAGTTTCCAAATCACTGGGCATGAAGCAGCTTGGGGGAGCTTCGCAACAGGTGGGGGCGCGGGGGAGGCGGCCGGCCTGGGGACTCGGCTGGACGCGCAGAGTGCGTCCTGCGTTGGGCGCGCCCGGGGACATGCTGGACTGCCTTTTGGATGTGGGTCAGGAGACGGCCCTTGTCCGCCACGGTGTTCTTGCTCCGTCATTTGACTTAAGCCGAATCTGTCCTTTCCAGCTTGGCGCGAGGCCCTGCACTGAGCGCCGCGTCAGGACCACCCGGCGCGCGGGCCGCGGAGGCGAAGATGCCCCGGGTTCGGGGAGGCGCAGGCACCGCGGCCACCCGCTTCCCACAGGAGTGCTGTGTGCGCCCGTGAGGGGCACAGTGGCGTCTTCATTTCCCAACCTGGGTAGTCACCTGTGCCTTTTTGCCCTTTTGATTTGCAAAAGCAAAACCGATTCCTCCACGAACACTACTAGGCTGCCTAGAAACTTCCCTAGACCCAAACTTGGGAACCACATATAAACGTGCCTGAATAGAGCAAAATCGGGCTCGTGTTGATTTATGAGAAAGGCCCTGAGGACTCTGTTGTCACGAACGGCTTACCTGATGGCAAACGCTCAGCGAGTTCTAAAAAGAGAGGGCTGTTTGGGGCAGCACAGCCGCCTGGCGGTCTGGCGGCAGGGCTGGAGGCACAGGGGAGGGACAGAGATGGACTAAAACAGCCCAGCAGCTGGGAGCCCTCCGTGGCCCAGCCTGGTGGAAAGGAACCTCCTTACCCTTCCGTATGAAACAGGACAGCTCAGAGGATTACATTTCTAAATTATTCCCGTGACCATCCTCCATGAAATTCTGTTTGGTTGTGTTTGGTCAAAACTGAGCCATCC
Organism: Mirza zaza; assembly: GCA_008750895.1. Taxonomy (NCBI): domain Eukaryota; kingdom Metazoa; phylum Chordata; class Mammalia; order Primates; family Cheirogaleidae; genus Mirza; species Mirza zaza. The sequence goes on from VSMD01056507.1 coordinate 44,036, forward strand.
TGAACCAATAGAGAACAAATACTCTTGGGCAAATCTTCAAAATCGTTTTGAAAATCAAAAGGTATGCAAAATGTTATGGCCTCCAAGGTTCCTTTCAGCTCAAATTCTATTCTCTGATCTTTTATAGTGAAACATCAGCCCCATTCCATTAAGTACTGATTGTCAAGAATGAAGTAGGCTTTCGTTGCTATGTTTATGTCAGTTTCCATTTACTGTCTCACCACATTTATTGAATTATTGCACCTGCCTTTCACTCAACAGGAGCTGGAAGGGAAGGAGTTCCAAATTCTGTTTCCTACAGTGGTAGGAATGGGTTTCCTTCATTTTCTGTATCAGGCCTGGGGAAAGGCACTGTTCCAAAGCCAGTGCCTGTCCTTTGAAATAGCAAGGAGAGGAAGGGAGCAGCAGTTGTCAAGGCTGGATACTGAAGGTGTTAAGAGCCAGCAAAAGGAGCAAACTGGAAATGGGAAAAGTTGAGGGATTTGCAACTTCTCATCTTTTGGGTCTTTTCACTGGAGCTGCATTGTTTTATCTAACTGTTGTGAAATTGCACAATTTCAAACCATATTGAAGTCAACATACTAACAAGCATTTTTAAAACAAACATTGATATTTTTCAGTTAACACTATTTTCCCCTGTAAAGGAAAGTGATGATTATTGGATGTGAGTTCAGAAATGATAAGTTGAATCTTGCAGTTGTTGCACCCACTATGTGACTACTGTTGCAAAACACAAAAATATCATTTTTAAAAGAATGGAAATTTGGTGAGTAGTATACACAACATTCAAAACTAAATTACATAATTTCATATTTCAGTAATTAAAGATTTAACAACTGAGATCTGCAACTAAACAAAGTATATTGAATGCATTGTGTATAAACCATGGATTCAAAGCTCCAGGATATCTTTGTAATGAAGCCTATAAACTCTTACTGCTTAATGTCCAAGCCGAATCATTATGGCCTACCATTTCATGAAATAACAAGAATTTTAAAATAAGTGATGTTTTTCAGTTTGTATATCTGCATTCTTTTTTACTATGAATAACACAATGTAGTACAAAAAATGTTGGGCCTATAGTTATAAGCCTTGGAAAAGACACTGTCTTGGACGTGTATTTACTATGTGGCCCTGGAAAGACAACCGCTCCGGCCCTTGGTCGTTGGAGGGAATACCCATTCTATAATGGGAGCTGAAAAACATACAACTTTATTTTTTTCTTTCTCCTTAGCAGTAACTTTGAATACTTCCTTTCATTTAGACTACATAGTTTTCATTTTCCAACTACAAAGCAATTTATCTTTTGATGGCACTTCTAGTATATTGCCCCTAATAAATGTGTGAAATTAGTTTCATACACTTTTCCAGAGTAACAAAAACATCAAAGTGCTTTGTTAACTTGAAAGAACTCTGAATCATGAAAAGGCCAGGACTCTATCACCCTCCAACTAACGTCTTTGCCCAAAAAAGCACAGGTGACCCCTCCCTCTACTTCATTTCCTCACCTGTAGAGTATTGGACTAAATGGTTCTGATTGCCTCTTCTAGTTCCCAAATATTGTGTTAAAATCCATGCAAACCCTTTTTGAGATTCCTGGAACCCTGGGTTAAAAATAGTAGATAGATTTTCACTATCAAGATCTGTAGATAAGTATGAAATCCTTAAGAGAGTCACTTTGTAATTGGGTCTAAATTTTGAATGCAGGGAATTCAAATGCAGTAGCTGTTGATACCACATCAAAGGCATGTAGGTTTTTCTGCACCTTCTTTATGCTCTATGCTTACTCCTTCATCCGTTGGCATGAGGAGTGATGAGCTCTCCCTGACCTTCCAGAACTCGAAGGCTGTTCTCACCGCAGGCCTCAGGGTTTCTGTATTTTGAACAAGTTTCCTGTATTGTACTTCATGCGTACCCTAAATGTGAGAACACTGCTCTCAGGTGGCCTTAAGCAACACCTGAAGTGGTATTTGAGACAATTACTTAGTAATCCTTGTACAGTTAATTTTTGTAGTATAGATTCAGACACAGGATAGAGTACACTTTGAATTGCATCTGTATTTCTCAGTTGAAAATTTACTTGAACATTACATGACTCCTATTCTCCGAACCATAAATGCCACGTGTCTGTATTCACAAACTGTACTCCTGAATGTAATTTATTCACCATTTTGTCTTCAAAGAGAAAAATAAGAGTTGATGTTTTAAAAAAATCTGAACAACTGATGTTCTAAAGAAATAAAATATACAGCTGGCCCCAGAGCAAGTCTTTGCACTAAATTTATGTGAGTTTATTGAATCTCTGGGTTCCAGTAATAATATTTTCTATCTTTGGCAATCATTTTTGGACTGGTACTCATTATGTTTTATCTGCTCTGGGCTTTATTCCATGGATTTTTAAAGGACACTAGCTCAGTTTGTTTCTGGAAGATGTAACACAAAGTAGATAATAGCCTTTAATTCTAATATATCTATTACAACTTAAACAGTCATGAGCAAAATCTTATTTCTAAAAACAGTTTTTTGGCCTGAGAATATATAACTGAAACCATTGTAAGTAGGACTTTTTGAAAATTATACTTTGTTAAAAGTGATGGTTTGTAAAACATTTCTGTTCTGAAGACCTAAACATACGTTCTGTTTTAGTAATAAAAATGTATGAACTTACAAACGTATGTTTATTAGCTAATAGAATCTTTTATTCATGATGAGATATAAGATTTATTTTCTATTGCATCCGAAATCTCTGGAAAATTCCAAAATGCTGATGAAAGGGACCCTGATAATGACTCAGTAGGTGTTCCATTCCAGGTTTCTCTCTTTGAGGAGAAAGAACATTATTCATTTCTCATTATCATGATAAAAAAATAGATATGTCATGTTTGAAACTGTTTTACTCATTCAGTCGGTTAATTAACAAGAAACAGTGAGTTTATTTGTAGAATAAACTCAGACTTTCCAGTAAATTTCTTGATAACTGTCAAAAATCCTTCTTTATAATTCCAGCTAGCAAAGATTTAATTTTATAATTCAGAAAGCAGAGGATATTTTATTTACCACCTAATTTATGTTGTTCTTTTGGATTTTGCCTTTCAGAATTATTATATTATCCTGTTTTTATTACTCCCCAATGGTGAATTATTTATTGCTTCTTTTGGCTACACATAAATAGTAGGTGGTAATTGGAAGATTTTATTTGATATGTAGGGTAAATTCTTGCTTTTTTCTAGTGTTTCTAGTTGAACTCTCATGGATTAAAATAACTGAGTAATTTTTCTCTTTACATCCATGGCCTTTAAATTTAGGCTATCATCATCTTGTAATTAGCTATCGTTCTGCTCATTAATCAGTGTTTCCGTTTCTTTCTCCTTCTTGTTTGAGATACTGAAAAGTGAATACAGTCTCTGGGGCTTACAAAGATCTATTACTTAAGTGTTATCTCTTTTTATGCAAACCCAAGTATTTATCTTTCTTTTGTCTTGATTACCAAAATGTATTGCAAATGCATAATATAATTTCAGATTCTCAAAGTAATCTCAGTGTTTTAGAAGTTTGTTTATCTGATTTAAAGGCCTTAGGTTTTCAAATTGCTCCTTTATATTTATTATATTCCCCCTTTCTATCCAATTATAAGTTTATGTTTATATGTAAAATGCTTTTGTTGTTTCTGACATTTTCCAATTTAGTATCAATTTCAAATAGTGAACAACTTTTTCCTGCTTGTCTTCTATACAGATGATTCATAAATACTATAACTTAGGTAATACTGTTTCATGGAACAGAACAGTACTGTGGTTGATTTTTTTTAAAACAGCAATAAAAAAGAAAACATATTGTGGCTTTAGTAAGCATTATTTTCTTGTGACAGTTTTATCCTCCTAATTATGCTTTGCCTAAGCTGATTATAACATTAATTCACATTCCCTTGAGCATATGCCCACTGATGACAGATATATGCTGGGGTTAAAAATTTGGCATGTATAATTCACACATACATATTTGATTGCTTAAAAAACTGAGGCTAAATCAGATGCTGGTCATTATTTATCATCTCTTAACTTACACTCTGACCTTTCATTTATATATTTATGCAGTAATACCAGTTGTATAAATAAAAATTCATTCCTAGTGCTGCAAGCCATTTTTAAATATTCAGTTTTAATATTTATGATAGTGCTAGTATTTATGATCTGACATGGTTGGCTAGATATCCTTTTTCTGAACAATATTAAGTTTCATGCAATGTGATTCTGTTTGTACAAGTTTGATACACACTTATATAGTTTTTACTTTATCTTAATGTAGCAACAAAATGAGTCTCATATTAAGTAATTAAAGGTACAAAAATAAGTTGCTTGTTTTGACTTTGAGCAACTTTAATGTCTACACCAAATCTGTCATTTGTTTCCCTCTAGCATTTTAATAATGTTCTGTAGAGAATGCCTAATTGGTATGGTTAGGCTTCTTTATTAGTGTTTTATGGACAGTTTTCTGTTTTATGCCTCCCTTGAAAGCAAAATAATTTTCTTTGCATTAGGAGTATTTTTTTTAAAGAATAATTTATCAGCAAGAGTTTTTCTTCTGAGTATGTGTTTTTTTAAACTAAATTTTTTAGAAAGGCAGTATTCGTTAATCCTTCAGGGACATATATAAACACACAGGTGGATTCACCCATGCAAGCATTTGTTTTTGACTAATGAATAGTTTTCTCAAAACAATCTGTTCCTTTGCTTCTGTGCCAAAATGGGTAAAATATTTGTTTGGGACTAGACCATAAAATGTCATCTCCCATGATGGCACTAAGCTAGAAAAGGTCATCAGATAGAGAGATAGCAGAGTATAATGGAGAATGCTGTAAACTGGGAGTCAGGAGGCCTGGCATAGGGAGCCTGCTCCTTACTGGTTGTGAAACCTGGGTGCACCCTGGGCCACAGTTTGATTCATGTAGCAGAGGGTGAGCTAGATTGTCTTGAAGTTTCCTTTCAGCTATAGAATTATGTCATTCTTAGGTACCTCTTGGATTATTTTCGGCCAGCATTAAATGTTGACTTGGCATTCACTTGTAATGTTTTTCTTCTGGTTAACTCAACTACCTTACTCTAAATTATAATGCTTATCTTAAAATTGCTTACCTTTAGTCAACAGACCCTTAGTATTTCTTACTCAGCAAATATTTGTTGACTGGCTTTTATGTTCCAGCTACTGGTCCAAAGCCCTAGAGTAACAGAGATAAATGAGATGTGTTTTCTATGCAAAGTAGTTACATTGCAATGTGACAAGTGCCACAATAGAGGAATGAATGAAGTGACATGGTAGTTTAAAGGAGAAGTTGATTAATTCTTCTTTATTTAAATTTTTTTATTTCAGCTTATTATGGGGGTACAAATGTTAAGGTTACGTATATTGCCCTTGCCCCCTCGAGTCAGAGCTTTATGCATGCCTGTCCTCCAGAGGTTGATTAATTCTGCTTTAAAGTGAGCCAGGACAGCTTAGAAGGAAGTGGCATTTGAATGGGTCTTGAAAGATGTGTTTGCCAGATGGAAAATGGTGTTGAGAGAAGGTGACTGAAGGACCTTATAGGCAGACATTGGAGCATGGGCAGAAGAAGAGAGGTAGGAACATGCATGGTGTTTGAGTAGAACTTCAAGATTGAGTTTCAGTTTCCTGGGCTGAAAAATAGGAAACAAATGGTGGGTATGGCAGGGCATGGACTAGACAGAAGAGTTGGCAAGCATGGTCCAGAAGTGAAATGAAGAATTAGGGAATTCATAGATTGCCAGCACTACTTCTGGGCTGTCTTCACAAGTTGAAGAATAATTCATAGTTTTTTTTTTTTTTTGAGTTGGTATATATTGGGATTTGCTTGCACTTCTACCCAACATTGCTGCATAGAACAATTAGAATATTAGTCTGTGTTTCCCGAGCATTTACTATATATTAAGTCTTAGTGTCCAAATCCAATATCTAGTTAAGAAATTTTACTTTTTTCCCTGAAAAATGATCTCAGCATAACATTTTATAGAACAAATGTTTATTTGTTTTATTTGGTAATAAGACAATGAAGCATGCACTAAGGATTAAATTTCTTTTTGACAGGGACTCACAGATACATATTAATGATAGGCAATGTATTCTTCACATATAGAATATCACATTTAGCCTCAAAATCTCAAATCAAGCCACTTTAGTCTAATGAAAGGATATAATGGAATGATGATGGCTTGGAAGCTGTTTTTTGTAAACTTGAAGTTCTAGATTATTTTGGGTAATTAGAAATACCAGGAAGAATACACTACTTATTAAATTTTATGTCTGGGTCTCAGCCTTCTTTCCCACCAGTTATGGGGTAGGGTAAGGTAGGGCTAGTGGGTTATTCTGTCTGTTGACTCTCAATGCCATATTTGTAGGAGCTGTGTCCTCATATCTATGTTTTGGTTGCATCTAGTTGGAAGGTACAGCATGATAGAATAGAAATAACATACACTTTATAGTTAAAGTGATAAAGTTTAAATCTAAAGTGCCGCTTACTTGCTATGGGGACTGGGGCAAATTACCTATATATCAACTTGGAATCAGACTCTCTGTTTTGAGCCATTTAATTTAGACACTTATTTTAATGCAAGTGCTTTTGCTTTTACTTTGGCAGTCAGCATGCAATTTTAATTAGCACTTGGAACACAGCAGAATACATTGATGAGGCAAAAGACATAAAGAAATACGTTCATAATGGCCTGCCTGAGAACTCTGGCAGCATCCAAGAAAGACACTTTCAGTATAATGCTTGATGTTTCTGAGAAATCATGCTCACTAGCATTTATACTCTTGTGCATTCAATCATCTCAGAGTTTTGAAATGTCAAAATATTGGCATTAGCAACTTTGTCATCTATATACTCGGAGAGGATATTAATTTCCTAAGCTTATTCTGACGCAGCAACTGATGCACCAGAAAACTAAACTTATTTTCTACATCTGCCCAGGATTCTCTTCTTAGCTTTGCCAATAAGATCTTTCTCATCTTTTAAACTCTATCTCTAATATCTCCCTCACAGTCTTAACCTCCCTCATCCCCATGGCCATTATCTTTTCTATATACTCCTGTGGTCCATGCATTGTGACTGCAGACCACACCGTGTTATGATTTTTTGATGCGTTACTCTCCTCTTTTGACTCTCAGTGCCGTATTTGTAGGAGCTGTGTCCTCATCTCCATGTTTTGGTTGCATCTAGTTGACAGGCACAGCGTGATGGAATAGAAATTACATGCACTGTATAGATAAACTGATAAAGTTTAAATCTCAACTGCTACTTACCTGCTACAGGGATTGGGACAAATTACTTAACTCCTTTGAGCTTCTTTAAATGAGAGTAGTAATACCTGCTATGCAGGATTGTTGTGAAGATTACGTAAATTGCATCCATTAGTTCAACAAATATTTAAAGGGGTCCTATTACATGTCAGTAATTACAAGTATTATTGTACTTAGTACTAAGAATACAAAGGTGATCTTTTCCTAAGAATTTTATGATTAAGTGGGAGAGATAAACCAGAAAATAGACAATTGCTGTATAATTCCTGAAGGCTGAGTAGGAATTCACTAGCACTAGAGTTTTAGGGGTTGGGGTCAAGGCAGCAGGATTTGGCATAGAAGGAGAACCACTGCAATGCCTTTCAACCAGAGACAGCATGAAAAGTCCACGGCACAGAGAGAGGCGCAACGTAGCTGTCATGGTGGGGTGAGGCTGAAGATGTGAACATCCTAAGAGGCCTTAGATGCCAGGCGCAGGGCAGAGGGAACCTGTGAAGAGCAGACAATGAGATTTGCATTTTAGGAAGATCTCTTTACTTGCCGGCGTGTGGAGTGGTTTGAGAGTCGGGGGAATTTGTATGACCAGTTCAGAGGCTGTAGCCCAGATGTGATAACAGCCCCAGTAGCAGGACTCACAGTGGAAATGGGGTGGAGAGAGTACATTGAGAGATACTTAGCAGTCAGAAAAGGCAAGATATGTGATTCAACTTGGAGGTGGGGGACAGGCAGTAAGGAAGAGAGAGGAAATTGCAGGGGAATGTGCAGAATTTTCACTTGGTGGTGATGGTGCCATTTTCTGAGATAGGCAACACAATAGAAGTGGTTTAGGGTATAGGTGGGGAGTAGAGAGTGAGTTCAGTTTGGAAACTGTGAGTTGAGGTATCCAAGGGGAGTGCAGGGCATTTTGACTGCATCGTCTTGAATGTTTTGACTATGCTGGGTTTTTCTGTTCTTGAATATAAGGATTTCCATCAGGTTGCTATCAACTCTGCTGAATTTTGTGGCAAAGATTTATTCCGGCATGAATTCCAGAAAGTCAGTTTAATCCCTTGAATTATTTTCCATATGGCATATTTAAACTTTTTCCAATTGTTTCCACTTGCATTCTTATTTTACTAACATTATTTCCATCAGGATAAAATCTTCCCTATGTACATTTTACAATGAAGTCTTGATTTATCAACTTTATCTTCATCTTTATCAAACTTTTACAGATACAACTTTTTCATGGTAAATTTCATTTTAGCTCCACTATCTTTACCATGTCAAATTTCACACCTCTAAACTTTTATCAACTTTCTGATTTTTTCATTAATTTGTGAGCAATGATAATTTTTACCATTTGCTATTTTTTGCTATTTTCAGTTGTATTTTACATTTTTGTTTATTACCAAGCCAAATATTTTTGTGAGACAGTTTTTATAATTTTAAAATTTACAAACTCAGTGGAAATCAAGCAGGGAGGAGGGGAGAGAAGGGGAGGGGCAAAAACCTATCTAATGGGTACAATGAACACTATGTGGGTGATGGGCACATTTATGGCCATGACTCAAGCATTATCAAAGCAGTCCATGTACCCCTTAATAATAAGGGGTCCATTTGTACCCTTTAATATTTTGAAAGTAAAAAAAGAAATTACCAATGATCTGCAAATCTCAAGTCAGTTTTTCATCTGTAACAAATTTGCAGTATATCATTTTGGCTCTTGTCAGTTTCATGTTTGTCCTTAAGATCAAAACTGCCTCAGCATGACAGAATTAAAATGGTGTACTTCAGCCTGTGGAATAGCCAAGGGGAGAAGCCCAGGACATGGGTGCATGTATATAAATATGGTGATTTGGAGAGAAATCTGGGATGAAAAATAGATTTGGGAGCCATTTGTGGCCAGGTATGGGGGCAAAGAGTGGATAACATCATATAGGAGGGTCAACAGCGTGAGAAAAGAGCACCCTGGGAAACCAGGAGGAACACTGACATTCTTGGAAGAAATGGTCAGTTCAGAGAAAGAGGAGTTCACAAAGAGGAGATAGAAGGTGGGAAGAAACCCTCAAGAAGGAGGAAGTGATCAACAGTGTTGGGTGTTGCAAAGAGGATGCATACTGAAAGGTGTCCTTTGGGTTTAGCAACAATGAAGCATCACTGTCCTCAGTGAGAGCAGTCTAATGAGTGGTAAAAGAGTTACCCAGCTGGGCGCACACAAGAGAAGTGAGAAGGAAAGTTTGTTTATATGTTGGTGGGTTTGTTTCCTTTTCAATATGGGAGAGACTTGGGGATAGTTATGTGCTGATGGTTGGGAGGGGAGAGGGTGAATGTACAGAAGACTTGGAATGGGATCCCCAAGGAGAATATTAAGACCCTCATCTCTTTCAGGGAAGTGGGATCTGGCATCAGTCTTGCTGCCTAAATCTCCATATCTAGTGTTTCCTCAGCAGCCATGTGCCCAACAAAATGTAGCCATCATCAGTCTGGCCCATCTAATTGGGCTTCTACTTTGGGTTCCCTATTAATCCTCTTGATTCCTTCCTGGGCCCAGAGATTTCTCCTGAATTGCTATTCCTTGCATATCTCTTAACAAAATCCTCAGTTAAGGGGTCTTATCTATTGTCACTAAGCCCACGATACTATCACCTGTCATGATCCTTGACTATTACTACTTTTGAGAAAGTCCTGCTGCCACGTATTGGCCAGGACCTCAGGTACACTTTGATACCCTCTCTCTCCAGTTGTGAGCTGGGAGCTCACCATGTCACTAAGATCTACCACCCACAGGTCAGATATAACAAAACAAAAAACATGCTGCTGTGACCCTGCCCATTTCCTGCTCCTCGCATTTGTCCTGAGATGGCACAAGTTACAAACTTGGGTTGTCCCACAGATAATGCTTCATCTCTCCATCTGCTGAGGACCTATCTAACCACCCATCCACGCCTTTGCTGCATATTTGTGGGGCACTTCCTAGCACCAGGCACCGAGGTAAGCATTGGAGGTTAAAACATGAAGAGACACGGCCCAAGCCCTCAGGGAGCTCCTGGTCCAGCTGGTGAGTTAGTTCTTGTTGCAATACTGTGTGAAAAGTGGGCAAGGCAAAGAACCAGTTAGTCTAGGTAAGGAGAGACTGGTTGATTGCCCAATTTTTATTTTCTTGGTAGAATCTATAACAATCTGGTGAATTCAGTTAACATATGAAATGCACTGTTCTTATCCTAATGTAATTGTTTCACCTGCCACTTCACAAAGCCCCAAAGGTTACATCTGTTTTGTAGGGGTGGATAGGTTCCAGGACTGCGATTAACCTTAAAGAAAACACATCTGCTTATGCAGCAGCCAAGACCAGCTACTGAATCTCCAAGACATAGAAGAAAGGGCATTCTCTTTAAATCCCTTTGTATTTTAAGCTAGCATCCACTTCCACCCTGTCCCTCATCTGACCTTTTTTTGGTTTTATTTTTTTCTTGCCTTTGGAACAAAGTGCAGGACAGTTTTGTTGGCTGTTCTTGAGTCAAGCGTATTTGACCTGAGTGGAATTTCGTTCTGGGCACATGAGCAAAGTAAAGGTGAACGGAGAGGTCATAATCTGCATGTTTCTCTGACAAGTTCTGCAAGCCTCTGTCGTTGCTTGCTTTGCTGTTTCTTGGTTCCTCTGATGTGCCACTGTCTCTGGGTTCTGACACTGGGGCACTGGCACCCCGTGTAGGGCGGATACTGTGAGGCGACAGCGAGCGTCTGGGAGACCCGGGGAAAAGCCAGGGATGCCCTGTTTTTGTTTCCCTGCACCAAGCTTCTATTCCCCTTGCTGTGCAAGGGTGTCTGACCAGGTTGAGAAAGAATCAGAGATAATGGGCATAATGTCACCCTAAAAATTAAAGTGTGCAATAAACACTACATTCAAATGGTCTGTGAACCCCTTTAATATTAACTTTGAACTTTACATTATGGTAGGCTGTTGGGAAAAGAAAAAGAAAAGAAACTCTCACTTGTTTCCAGTACCCTCTTTTTCTCTCTGACATTGTGTCCTACAGTTCCTGGATCTTGTCCCCTGCCAAAGAATGGGTGGGGGCCCATCTAGTCTTTGTTCACAGTCCCTGCAGGTCCCTGTCTGCAAAGCCCCTTCAAACCCAGTGGGTCTCTCTTGTTTTCCCTCCAGGCTTCTTCACCTAGAGGGCCGTGGCCACATGGTCATTCCTGCATGTCTTTCCCTCTCTGCAGGGATGGTAGCTGGAGCCTCTCTGTCCTCAGGACCCTGATACTGTTTACTCTCTCCTCCGTCCTGTTGCCTAGGGCAGGAGGTGGAAGGAACAGTGAATGTTAGACTGACTGGCTTTTATTTTCTACCATCCGCACCTGCTTCCCAAGGCCAGGAACACATAGGTGCCTACATGCTCAGATGGGGCGCAGGGGAGTGGGGAGCAGGGGAGCAGGAAGCGAAATGAGGGAGACATAGGGAGAAAGAATAACACACTTTAGCACCTTAAAATAGTATCCTGCCACACAAGAGAAAGTGCTAACAGAGAGGCGAGTCTCCCCTAAATAACTGGGACTGTTAGAAAAAAATATTTTTAACTGATTACAAAAACAGTATTTGCTAATGACAAAGATCTCTGGCAAGATTGGCGGGGGGAAGCTTTGCAGACTGGTAGGGGCAGTGGTTGGGGAAGCAGTGTCTTGTCTGTGCTTCTTCTCACTTCCTGTTCTCTTGTCATTTCCTCTTGGCCTCACTCTTCTTGATCCATATAGTCTCCCTTTTTCTATCCATTCATTCTTTGTCTTTTCCCGCTGGGTGGTCTTCAATCCATTTCCCCGCTTATCCTCAGAAAGCCATCTAGAGAGTTGAGCAGGCACTAGTAGGTTACCCTTGGGGAGAGTTATTCAGAGGGCCATGCAACACAGTTATACCTTGATTTGACTCCTCTCTAAAATAGTTCCTTTTAATGTCTGCATGAGATGTTTTCACGCTTTTTTAAAATTTAATTTCACTTTTTGAATATGTATAACATTTATGTAATTGCAAAGTCAAAATTATACAGTTAGACCCAGGGTACTCTTGCTTCTAGCCTATGCCCTGCACCCTGTTTGCTTCAGCTGCCTACTGGTTGCTAATTTTGTTTCTGGTTCATTCTTCCAGTATTTCTTTTTGCAAATATAAGCATATATATTTCTATGCATGTCTATATAAAGTTCACATACTATTTATCTTGGTTACCACCTTGATTTTTGCACCTAACAGTTTATCTTAGAGATCACTCCCTGTCAGTACATAGAGATCTTTCTCGTTTTTCTTCTGCAAGGCTCATGAACAGCATTGTGGGGACATATCATAGTTTATAAATCCCTTATCAATAGACATTTGGATTGCTTCCAGTTTTCTGCTAGTATAAATAATGACACAATGAATAATGAGTCTTCTGCATCTGTCAATTATGCAAGATCACTGGCACCATGATTAAAATGTTTTTGTTATTAATAGGTTTATTAGGCTTTACTGGCATTGATTGCAAATACTCCTCAGTGGATACTGTACAAAAAAATAGCATCTACTAAAACTAATCAGTCAGAATGCTGTATTTGTGCCCATACCAATGAAGAACATGATATATTTTTATACTTGTATCCAGCTGATATGACAGTATGGTATCAACCTACTTGGATATGGACACATCCCCAAAGCCTAACTAACTAGTCCTACCCAACTATAAACTCCACCGATTCTCAAATGAAAGAAAAATCCCTTCTCTGTGTTTTTAGTAATTAGATTGATTCTTCTCTGGAATTTATCACTCTTCAATTATGTGTTGAAACTCTTTGGATTAGACTTTCCCACTGTAACCACACAGAATCCTCCTTTGCCTCTATCCATTATTAACACTGTCATCGAAATAGATTTATTTTCCTGAACTGGCTGTTTCCCAATCCCATAGCCTACAGCAAACTCTTCTTTTCACCTAACTTCCGTAATTGGGAATGCTGCTGCTTCCTAGTTCTTAAGGAAACTTAGGGAGATAGATCTGAGACTTGCCCAAACTGAGAACCTCAAAATTTAACTTTACCCTTAATAGGAACGGGACTTTATTTCCAATCCAACACAAACTTGTATAAGAATTACCTCAAAATTGGAAGGATTATTATGGATTAGAATGACTTCTAATGTTCAAAGACAAAATACCTTCTCTGCAACAAAACTGTTAATCTTGGCTCATTTGTCCATAAAATAACTGTTGAGAGAAATCCATGTGGCGCCTCCCTCACTATACATGGTTCTGGGTTTCACTCATTTGTCAGGACATTGATTCCTCCCATGGCACTTCTGATTAGAAAATGGTGCTATAAATGTCCCCAAGACTTTAGAAAAAAAACTTTAATGACATTTCCATTTCTCTCTAAGCTTTATAAACTGAGGTCTCTAGCCTTGCTTAGGTAGTTTTGCAAAATAGATGAATCCTATATAGCCTGACTACTCAAGAGGACAGTGCATGTGCTGTTATTGGTGAAAAATGTAGCTTCTGTGTTAGTAAGTCAGGAATTGTTGCCCAAACATCTAAAAGATCTTAAAGAGCATATACAAGTTTTTCATCAAATAGGTGATGCTACTGCCAGTGGCTAAGTTGGCTAAGTCTTGGCTCTTGGGAATCTCTGTTTTAGGGAACTTTTAAATCTCTGGCTATTACTCTCTTTATAGTCATTGTGTTTACCGTCTCAGTGCATGGTATCCTCTCAAGGGTTTACAAATGCTTTCCAGCAGCCACTCACACATCAATGATTGCCATAGGATCAGGCAACGTGAGGAACTCACCTGCCTGGCCAATGATGGCTCTAGAGTTGCCACTGACAGTGACCATATCACCTTTCCTCCTGATGCAACTATCGATGATGATAATGTCTACGTAATTCTGTCCCAGTGACTACGTCAGCTCCTTCAGTGGTGGTAACTGAGAGGAACACTGTACTCTTTGGTCACCCTCTCAGCTTGACCTAAGAGGGGTGATTGTGAAAGCAAACTGAAGTGGAGACCAGGACTGAAGAATCCCTGAGCAGACAAAACCAGTTAGGTCTTGAAAATAACCTTAACCTTGATTAAATTGCAAAGATAAGCACAACTTAACTTGGGCCATTACTTGTAAATATTATATTGGAGAAAAACTTAAGCTCAACCAATCAGAAGCAGCCAAGTAACTCATACAACTAGGGACTTACAGCAAGATAGAACAAAAAGAGAACGGAATAACTGTAACCCATCAAATATTTCCTTTGTTTCTTTGCATTCACCTTCTCAAAGCCTGCCCCTTTATGCTCCTTTGACAGAGCCCAGAACCTCCTGCAGTCTGGTGTTTTCCAATTCATGAATCATCATTTGGTCAAATAAATTCTAAAATTTGTGTATTGTGCCTCAGTTTTTTTCCTTTAACACTTTCTTTTAATAAAAACAATGAGGAGAGAGGGCAGGAGGACAGAAGAGAGAAAGAGAGAGAGCGGGAGAGACAAAAGTATTTGTCACATTCAATCAGAGTGAAGATGAAGCGAAATAAAATGTGTTAAATGCTGGGAACAGAGCCTGGCACGTAATAAGCACTCAGTGAGCACGAGGTTATCAAGAACAAGAACATTTTTGAAGGAAGGATACTCTAGGGAAGTAGGTGACATTCCAAAGCATTCTCTATCCCCTATGGCTTGTGTGCCTGGTGAGAGGACCCGAGAGCTACCTGAATCTGGTAACCGGTTGACCTGTGTGGATGTCTGGTTCTGTCTTGGGAGACAGGGATGACTGTTTCACACTCAGGCAGGTAGGTTCTGCAGGAGTGCCAGGCGGTCTGCTCCCCATTACATTCTCTTCATTTTTACTGATGCCTTTGACAAGGGCTGAAGCCCCTCATTGCTATCAGAGCCACCCAGTAAGAGAGAGCTCACTGGCATAAATTTGTAGACAGCATCTATACCCGGCGCTGTCTTGAGAACAGATTGATAGCACAACGGACAGAGCAAACATAATACTGAGTTATGGACAATGGGAGAGGGTGTCTCACCACTGAGCAAGGGATAAAGGTGAGGCTGGAAGGAAACCAAACATTTTCAGACATTTTGCCAGGGTGTCTCCCAACCTTTGCAAACTTAGCATGCCTCAAACCTTGATATTATTAATAGTTTCAGCTGAAGCTGCTGCTCCCTCTCTTACTAATTCTAATCCCTTTCTCCGCTTCATTGAAATGGGAAACCTTAGGTTTTTTTTTTTACTTAATCTCTTTGCCTCACTTACATTCAACTTGAAAATGTCATTTGTTTTGTTCCCTTTTTCCTATTCCAGTTATTACTGCCCTAGGATAGTCCTTCAACGTTTCTCCCAAATTATTGCAGAATAGGGGAGCAGAAAAGCCTGCAGACTTGAAAGTCAAGACTCCGTGGGTTTAGTTCATTTCTGTAATTACTAGCTTTGATTCCCTGGGCAACTTACATAACCTGCGTCTCAGTTTCCTCCTATTATTTGAGATGTATAAGAGTATTTGTCACTTTCCGTCAGAGGATTAAGTGAAATTAAATGTGTAAAATGCTAGGAACAGTGCCTGACATACGATAAGTACACAGTGGGCACCAGGTATCAATTCCAGGCATCCTGGCTGGTTTTGCTGCCTTCTCATCTCTCTAATCTATATATCCTACTTGGTGACCAGATTGGTCTTCATGCTACACATGAAGAAAGCACTTCCTGCTAGAGCAACTTCTGCCATCCTCTGGACCTTCTCACGGTGATTTCGGGCCACCTTCCTAACCTCATCTACCACTACATTCCAACAGGTAACCTGTGCTTACCTGGTCCCAGCACTGCCATCTGCATCCGCTGCTCTGTGCAGTGGGAGCTCTCTGTGTGGGACTTCCATCTTCTCCTCTTCTCCTGGGTAATCCAATTACGCTCTCAGGTGCAGATCAGATGTCTCATGCTTAGTGAAGACTTTGCGGACCTTCTCAATGTCCTCACCAAGTGATGTTGCTTGCTTCCTTTTCTCTAGTCCTGAGGCAGCTTGTAGATCTCTCAAATGTAGCCCACCCACCTAAGTGGACCCTGCAGCAGCCTGGCGAGCGTGCACTGCACCCTACACCGCCCACACCCCATAGATGGGGAGCTACACCCCACCTGCGCATCTCCCTCCCACAGGACTCCTGGTGATCACATCCCTTCTCCCCTCCCTCACCGCATCACACATCCCTTCTGGTAGCTCTTATCACAGTCCCTAAAGGAATCGAGGGAAGTGTCCTTTCCTTTTCGGGTAAGAGTGGTTGAGAAAGAAAGTGAGTAGAGCAAGTTTAGGAAAGGGCAAATCTGTAAGAATTGAATTATCTGCTTCCTATGCTGTATGTCACTTTTAGTAGCTTTCAGAAACTTTTAAATATGAGTGTCAAACTCGAGGAGCTGCCTGCACCAAGGATTTTCTTTCCTCTTCTTTTTGTTCTCACTTTCCTCCCTGGGAGGCAGTCATGAGAGGGCAGAATAAAAGCTTCCGATACGTGAAAATAGGTGTGTGCTTTCCTCTTGGCTTACAAAACCCTGTCTAGAGAAGAGGGCTGTGTACGTCGCAGCTGTTCGCTCTGATGCCCCTTCTCTCAGCAACGTAGCATTGGTACTCAAATCTGAACTGTGCCTGTTCTATGTCAACTTGTTATTCCTTTCCAGGAAAAGACTACTAAATCCAACTGTCAGGAAAATTTCCCAAGAAGCAGAGCCCAAGACAGGGGTTGTTATGAAAGTGATCTATTGCGGGGTGTTCTCAGAAGGGAAGTGAGAGAACAGGGTCAGAGAGGAAAGCCAAGCACAGATGTGGTTTTGGCTGTGGACTAACTTGGGCAGGATCCCATAGAGAGCCGTCTGGACCATGAATTGCACCACAGGGTTGATCTCCTCAACATGAAGGGTGGGGTTTTGAGACCCTGTATCAATCAGCCATTGGCTCCTGCCTTCTCTGAAGAGATGGAGGAGGTATCATCTGGATAAGGCAGTTCCTGTTTGGTTGAGATAGTTCTCTGATGAATGGAGCACCATCAGCATCCACTACACCAACAATCTTGGAGCAAAGAAGTAGGGAAAGAGGACACCCCAGAGGATGAACTGACTACTCAAAACACCTTGGGGCACCTTGGAGTTACCGACATGGGGATGGGATGAGTGTGTGCGTGTGGCATCTGTACGTGGGCGTCTATGTTGGGGGAAGGTGGTCACAGAGTTTACCAATGGTATGGGGCTCGGGCAATCTTGTTAGGATATTTAAGGAATGATGACTCTGGAAGACAGGAGGACTTAGCAAAAGTGAAGCAGCAGACATTTGTTTTGTGTTAATTTAGGATCTACTTAACAGGCCATAGCCATACTATATCTGTATCTTGGTCTAGCAGCAATTAACTGGGGTGATATTATGTTTTCTACTTAATTAAATTATTTGGAATTTCTACCCTGGTTTTATAGAGTTTAACCCAATAAACAAGGTGATTCCAAAAGGAAAGTGGATGCTGCCAAGCGTTTGGTTGGGGGGCTAATGCAGGGAGCTCTGAATTGAGCTCTCTGTTTCCTGAGAGTTAAGGCAAAAAGGGGTTAAGTATTGAGTTATAAGGTTCTTATTATTTGAAAAAAAGGAACTATAGTGTGAAGAAGGACCCAAAACTTTCTTAATCTCTCCCAATAATCTGGAGCTAAAGGAACAGACTCCTTGCATAACTTGGTTTATGCCTCGCTGGATGGCTTCCGAACATGACTGTTGGGCCTTCCCAGAGGTTTTAGAGCTGCCTAATGTCCTTAAATAAGTTCCTTGTTGGCTTTAACTTGGGCTTTTAAGAATGGATGAGCTCAGAAAACTGCAAGTCTTGAAGACATATATGTGGTCAACTTTTGTATTTTTACGTATTAAGGATCTTTAAAAACGACCATAGCTTGCTAGTTGATTGTATGTCTGTGGGACCTACTGATATTGCTGTCAGCATTATACCCTTAAAGCTTTCTTCCATCTGTTCTTCGACAGAAATTCTTATTTCTGCAGTCACCATTTTCTATATGCCTGAGAAAGGTCTTCCAGAGGTAGGGTTACACATGATGAAAGGGCTTGAACGGGCCAAGTTTGAAAACCTTGCCCTCCAAAATGTCAGCAGATCCCAAGAACTACAGGTATTTTTGTGTGTGCATGCATGTTTGAGGTCTACAGATGCAGAAGCAAGCTGTTTCAACAGCTCCTGAAATGGTCTCTGAAAAATCTGTAATTAGCTTCTTCCTTTTTTATTTTAGAAGTCTGGTGCAGAAGAAATAATAATCAGTTAATTGAAGGGGTTCATTAATTTGGGTTATGGTTAAAGTCAGAGAAGATTCTGCTCTTAGTGCCATTGACACCAGGAAATGATCTGTTAGGCCATCTGTAAAACTGCAATAATAATAGAATGTTGTCAGAAAAGTAATTTTCTAAGCAAAGATATGAAGCTTTAAGATATATGTGTGTGTTTATAGTGAGTTGGATTTTATACAAATCCAATCATATATTTGTAATAGTGTGCCTAGTGAGTTGGAATTTTTGTTTAGAGGTGAATATAGAAAGTCATATTGGGGCAGCATCTTTTATGTAAAGAACTGAGGCATGTCCTGACTTTGGAAAATGGTATGCAATTACCTTTTTTTTAAAAAAACAAACAAAAAAAATCTCATGGCTTAGCAAAGGTTTCTCCTCCATTTGCAGAGGTTTGGAGAGGGAGTGAATGCTTCTGCGTATGGATCCTAAAAGCCTTCTGAAAGAGAAGGCAGGAAGGCACTAATCCCTCCTACGAAATGTTACACTCAGGAAAGCCTGCTACAGTGCACTGTGGTGGTCTTGACCAAGGTGCAATGATAGCAGAGGACAGGAAGGTCCCCAAAGGGCAGCTCACCACGAGGGGAAATGGGGTGTGGCAGCGATCTGCACTCCACACAACAGCCCCCACTCCTGGTGACAGAGCTCGATCTGGTGCACTATGAATCTGAGCCCAGAAGATTCACAGGTAGGAGTCAGGAAGCCAACAAACTTGCATGCTCTAATAGGGAGCTCAGCCATTCCATGATGCTTTAAGAGCCTTTTAAGGGTTTTCATCAAGGCAGGGGCTTAGGTTTTGTATTTGAGAACTCATTCTGGTGGCCAGTATGGGGGATATATTTAAGAGAAACAAAAATGGAGGCTGGGAGGCTGTCATTATGGTCCATGAGAGAGGAAAGGTGGACTGAGTGAGTCAGTGATGGAAAAATAGACTTAAGAAGTAGGAGGTAAAATTGTCATGACTTGGTAATTGAGCAGCTCAGGGGGAGCAGTGGTTAATTTGTTTGCTATTTGTGCTGTTTGTTATTATAAATAGTAGGGATTAGGCTAAGTGACCAATTATTCCCTTCCTGATTCCACTTATTTCAGCTGTTGGTTTCTAAAAAGAAAATTACGAAGATGGGGCTTTGATTAGCTTCACTTACTTTAATAATGACTGTGGTTATCCTTCCTGGCTTATTGAGTGGAGTCATTGTTTTAATTTGCATAAGTGGCTTTTGGATATTCAAAGATTCAATTACATTAAAAGCTAGATATCAACTGATACAGAAGAACAATTACCTAGACATGGGCATGACATTTAAAAGAACAAATGACTGACTCTAGAGTTTGCCAACATTTCCATTGAGTTAATTCTGGCTGCCAAAGAACTATGGGAGGAGAACATGAAGACAAGAAGAAGAATTATAGACAATTTTAGCCAAATGGTACCTCTGCAGATTAGAAGAATAGAGGGCATGTCTTTTTTTTTGTAACCAAAATACTTAAAATCAGAAAACCAATACATTTTTCTTGTAAGACAACAACCACTACCACCTAAAACAATAAAGTGGTGTGTACAATAAAAATGAAAATACATCCCTTACCACAGCCTCTTACTGGCCAAAACCCTGGGGTGGGGAGGAGGTTACCAATGTTAACAGATTAGCGGGGATTCTTCTAGTCAAAGGTGTTCTTAGGGAGATTCCGTTCATTATACAGAATCTATGATAGCACTTGTTACATCACGATAACCCTTGACCTATTTCCTTATCTGATAAAGTCTACTTGATGACTCAGTTCATAACATGGTAGTTGGCTAAGTGCTAGAATTGTTGCTGGGGAGAGATGCCATCACACTGGGACAGAAGACAGTGGGCATGAGAGAGAGAAAGAGGACAACATGCTAGGAGAAAAGGGCCAAGTCAAGGTGGAGCACCAAAGGCAGGCAGGAAAAGGGGATGGGCTTGACAAAGAAGGCTTAGATGTCTGCCTTCTCTGCTTTCACTTTCTCAGTCTTGCCCTAATGATGCTAACCCCTTGCTGCTGACATTTACCCCCACTTCCTCCCAAAGTATTCTCCCCAAGGGACCATTTGATCATGACATTTGATGATTTTCTTTCCATTTTTACCCTCTGTGGCCTCTCAGCATTTGACATCTCCAACCACTGTCTCCTTGGTTCATCTTTCTCTTTCCTCAGCTACAGGGATAAGATGCTGGATGCTCCTGCCTGTTCTTTCCTTGAGAGTTCCATCTAGACTCTTCTTCCTCTTCTAGTCCTCTGATTGTGGGCACTGCCTACACCTCTGTTCTTCTACTGCCCCTCTTTTCTCTGCATTTTCTATTTCTTGGATATCTAATTTGCTTCTATGGCTTCGACAATGATCTTCATGAGTGAGATTCTGAAATATCACCGATATAGACAGAAATAGACATCTGGCCCTGATCTTTACTGGAGTTCTGGTCTTCCATTTTCTGTTACCTTCTAGACACATCCCATTTATATTTCAAAGTCAGCATTTCTTTAACTGAACTTGTCTTCTTCCCCCTCTAACTCCTTAATATGGGCTGAAGAGAACTTCCTGATCCATCCCCTACCTTCCTATGCCCATCTCTTGCCACTGTCTTGCAAGCACCCTCTTTTCCAGTCATATCAAATAACTGCAGTTGCATGAACATGTCATGTTTCACATGCCTCTATGCTATTGAAAACCATGTTCTCTCTATCCGAAACACCCTTCTTCTTGGGCCTGGCTTTCTTTTCTCCCCCAGATAACCTTTCTTTGACCCTCAAAACTTTTCTTGGGTGTTGTCTTCCTTGAACTCCTGGATCCAGGGTCCACCTGCTATCTCCTGCAGCACCCCCTGGAAACTTCTGCTCTAGAATTTATCACACTGTGATGTAGCTCTCGATTCACCTGCTTGGATTCCCAACTGAACTGTGAGCACTTTGAAGGGAAGGGCTATGTCTTTGATCTCTGCACCCTCAAAGCCTAGCAAAGTGCTTTACGTATAGTACATACTTAATAAGTACCAAATAAGTATGTGAACGGGCTTCTCTTTCCTGGCTTCTCTATCTTTGATGATGGTGAAGCCATCTCAAATTTATATCTCTAACCCTGACATCTCCTCTAAGCTCCAGAATCATATCCTTCCTTTGCAACATCTCCATTTGGATGCCCTGCAGGCTTATCAAATAGAACAAGTGCTAAGCCACGCCCTTGATGCCTTTGCCCGCTGCTCCCCAACTCAGTAAGGGCACCACCATTTACTCAGCTGCTCTGAGCACAAACCTTGGAAGCATCCTTAAGCTTTCTTTTTCTGTCACTCTACATAAAATCCAGTAAAAAAAATCCTATAAGCTTTACCTTGCCATAGATCTGCAAGCTGGCCATTTTTCCATTTTCTTTAACAAAACCATTACTTCAAGCCACCATCATCTCTTGCCTGGACTCCTGTGGTGACTTCTCACTGGTCTCTGTCTGTCCACCCTTGACCTCTACAGATGATTCCTCCATACAAAGGTGGTCCCTACGCTGGCTTATGGGACCCTTCAGGATTTGGCTTCTGGTTGTCTTTCTGGATTCATTTCCCACCATTTCCTCCATGTTGACTCTGCTCTGCCTATACAAGCCTCCTTGTTGCCTCTTGAACACACCAGACAGGCCCCCACTTCAGGGCTTCTCCTTGCTATTCACTCTGCCCCCGACACTCCTGCTCCAGTACTTCACGTGGTTTGCTGCCTCCCTTCCTTCTGTCCTCTGTTAAGTGGTCACTTCCAGAAATAGGGCTTCTCTGACACACTAGCTACAAAAAGCACCTCCACGACCCTCTATCCTCCTACCCTGATTTGTTTTTTCCTTTACCAGCTGATGTTTATATTTCTTTATATATCTATCAATTCTGTCTTCTCATTAGTATATGAGCTCCCTGAAGACAAGATCTTTGTTTCTAACGTTCTTTGATGCAACTCCAGCACCTGGAACAGCTCCTGACACATAGTAAGAGTTCAGTAAATATTAAATATTTGGAGAATGAGTGAATTATGCTATGAATATTTATGGAGGGC
>VSMD01056512.1:0-17987 GCA_008750895.1 Mirza zaza
ATAAAAAAAAAAAAAATTAGCCGGGCATGGTGGCGCATGCCTGTAGTCCCAGCTACTCGGGAGGCTGAGGCAGCAGGATTGCTCGAGCTCAGGAGTTTGAGGTTGCTGTGAGCTAGGCTGACGCCACGGCACTCACTCTAGCCTGGGCAACAAATCGAGACTCTGTCTCAAAAAAAAAAAAAAAAAAACCCAAGAAATGATATGTTAGTATTTTAAAGGGTATAAATATTAAGAAGAAAAGACTGATGGAAGTCTTGGGGAAATTATTTAAATTCTTAACACTGTAACATGGACTAACTTTGGAAGTTACTAAACTTTAGCTGTAATAAGAGGGATTTCAATCTCAATATAACTTAAAATAGGCATTGTAGCATATTTACTAACTACTGAAATAAAATCTTAAATACATTTTTAAAACTTTAAAAAAACATGCCTTTGCTATGAAAATTTTACTTGGCATGTACAAAATTTAAGAAATAAGTTAATTTTAAGGAGTTTTTTTTTTTTTTGAGACAGTCTCCCTTCGTTGCCCAGGCTAGAGTAAGTGCTGTGGTGTCAGCCTAGCTCACAGCAACCTCAAACTCCTAGGCTCAAGCGATCCTCCTGCCTCAGCCTCCCGAGTAGCTAGAACTACAGGCATGGCCCATCATGCCTGGCTAATTTTTTATATATATTTTAGTTGGCCAATTAATTTCTTTCTATTTTTTTATAGTAGAGAAGGGGTCTCGCTCTTGCTCAGGCTGGTTTTGAACTCCTGACCTTGAGCTATCCGCCCACCTCGGCCTCCCAGAGAGCTGGGATTACAGGCGTGAGCCACCGCGCCGGCCTTAAGGAGTTATTTATTGACAAATAAACAAAAAGCTGAACTCTGATGATGTATGAAATAAAATGAATTAATCAGACTGTTCCCAAGACTAGTCCAAAAAAGAAATGCTATTAACAAAGAAAAATGAATATAGATTCACAAAGATATGGTATTTAAATTTTTTAAAATTTATATCCTATCTTAAATTTATAGATTTTACCACCATTTAAAGAATAGTTTTACAAAAACAGAGCTTTTGCCTTTGTGTTAGCAAGTTAGAAATAATGAGCTATTTTCTTCTTGTACCAGGAAAAACTTTCAGAAAAAAAATTAAACATTTCTTTAATCAAACTGATTTGATTGTTGAGCCTAGTCGATTCAATTTAAATTTTGAAAAGGTTTCAGAAAGCCTAAATTGAATTCTTATATACAAGATAGTAATCATATGGGATTGATTTGTTCAAATGGAAGAATCTATGTTTCTTTTAAGCATTCAAATAAAGAAAACAGAAACTTCCTCCAGGCCTGTAATCCTAACACTCTGGGAGGCTGAGGTGAGAAGATCCCTTGAGCTCAGGAGTTCGAGACCAGCCTGAGCAAGAGCAAGAGCAAGACCCCATCTCTACTTAAAATAGAAAAATTAGCCGGGTGTGTTGGTACACACCAGCAGTCCCAGCTACTCGGGAGACTGAGGCAGGAGGTTCCCTTTGGCCCAGGATTTTGAGGTTGCTGTGAGAAAGGCTGATGCCATGGTACTCTAGCCCAGGCAACAGAGTGGGACTGTCTCAAAAAAGGGAGGGAGGGAGGGAGGGAACTTCCCCCAGATTACTTTTATAGTAATTAATCTATACATTCAAATAGAAAAATGAAAAACAAAACACAAAGATACAATTAGTTCTCCCCCAAATAGCTCATTCTATAGATCGATTCTCTATTGTCTTAAATACTTTAAGATTAAAAATTTTAAATGCTGAATTCTAAGCCTTCTTCAAATGGGTGACATCAAGTAATCACAGATAGAGTATTCTGACATTCCAAAATGGTCTATATAATGAAATTGGTCCTAACCCAACCAAACTAGCACTTAAAAGGAGAGAACAGTAACAACAAAAGTGCAGCTATCACTTGTGCACCAGCTACATGTCAGCCAGTGCATTTACAGCTTTTTTTTTTCCCCATTTAATCCTCACAGTATCACTTGTCCAAGTTAACTGGCTAGTTAGTGATTAACTTTTCAAACTATCATTGGCTTTTGGGCCAGAACTCAGGTCCAGCTGACTCGGTCATCTGAGCAGTGAAGCGTTGCAGGACTCGGGCTGTATCTGCCCTTTTAGTTAATTCTCTAAGCAAGCAATGAGCTCATTGTCCTTTCTTCCTCACACCCACAAGAAAACCCCACACTCTAAAGCATTTCCTGATGTCAAAATTAATATGCACTATAGTTTATAAATGCACAAAAATGTAAAAAATAAATAAATTATATATAAAAGTTTAAGTTTTAATAATAGGGTTTCACAGTATTACTCTGGTTTAAGATACTCTACTATTGGGTCCACCAGGCCCATCCCTCCTGGTCTCAGAACTCCAATTCTCAATTTTCTCAGGTATGCACATTAATTCACACATATTCAGGATTCAATTCTGCAATTAACAATTGGAGTCACTGAGAAAGATCTCAAGCATACTACCTGGAAAATCCTGATCTGGGTAAAACCCCAACTTCCCTCCCTGGAGATATCTTCACTGTAGAGACTGACTGTCAGTCAGCATTAACTAACACAATAGTGAATGAAGATTTAGAGACAAGTGGCATGGATCCTTTTAATCACTTTGGCCTTAAATCTTTCCATACGCAGCCCCCAAATCACATACCTATATACCGACAAAACCACTAATCTTAAAGTTGTCGAGCTGCCATAAAGCAAAGAGGCACAGAAAAATGTATCATCCATTTAGCACATGGAACCTCAAAATGTTATTAAAAGTTCAGGCAACGAAATGAGACAAACCTGGCTTCAAATCCAGTCACTAACTAGTTTGGGATTTGGGGCAAATCATTTCATAGTTTCTTTCTAAACCTCAATCTGTAAAACAGGAATGGATGATAGAGTTTGGTCAGAGTATGAAAGGAGAATGCATTTAAACACTCCCTGATGTGAGACCACCCCGGGATTCCCAGGATTGCAAGGGGTTCACCTTTTCTGGTTGTAAGGGGACACACACATGCCTGAGTGGTTCACAATCACTTGACCTTTATGTTTCCTCCACTGCCTTTCTTTACATGTCTTCTTTTAAGCATATTCAGTTATGTATACAAAATTTTGGATTTGATTAGAGAACAGTTATTCATGTTACAAAAAGAGCCATAGTAGGTCTTCCTCAAGCAGCAAACAATGTGTTTGATAAAAGTGCTATTTATTTATTTATTTAGAGACAGAGTCTCGCTTTGTTGCTCAGGCTAGAGTGAGTGCTGTGGTGTCAGCCTAGCTCACAGCAACTTCAAACTCCTGTGCTCAAGCAATCCTTCTGCCTCAGCCTCCCTAGTAGCTGGGACTACAGGCATATGCCACCATGCCCGGCTAATTTTTTCTATATATATTAGTTGGCCAATTAATTTCTTTCTATTTTTAACTAGAGACGGGGTCGCACTCTTGTTTAGGCTGGTTTCCAACTTCTGACCTCCAGCCATCCGCCTGCTTCAGCCTTCCAGAGTGCTAGGATTACAGGCGTGAGCCACCTCGCCCAGCCTAAAAGTGCTATTTAAACAACTATTTTATGCCTATAAAAGATATTATCTTCTTTGGAATAGTGAAATGGTTAAGGTTAAACCCTTCCAGACCTCCTTTCCCAAAGGTTTCCACAGTTTCCCTTAGAGGGTACCTAGCTCTTTGGCTTTAAACAGCTATTTATAATTGCTAATTGAATGACATCTCTAGACCAGATGTTTAAATAGACAAAATAGTGGACTAGAGTAGACCATACACATATTTCAAAGCAGCCATATCTGTGTTACATAAACCTTCCTAAGGCAAAACAAAATAAAAGGAGCCTGTTAGGACAGAGGGTAGAAGTTGCTTGTGACTGAGGGAGGGGATCCTATGAAAAGAGCTGCAGTGTGGGAAATCTGCCTTGGTTACTGGATAGGCCCAGCTTGCTGACTTGGTAATTAAAATTTTCCTGAGATTTTTTTTTTCTTCCTGAATAGACAGAAAAATTATTATATCTTTTCATTTGAAATTAATGTCAGTTTTTTTCCTATAGGAACCTATCTTTACTTTTATTAAATAAATACATGGGAAAAATAAAAAATTTCACTTGACAGTTGATTTTTTAAGAATGTATATGTTTTATAAATACTTCAATTTAACATATAATTTAATAATCCTCAATTATCACAAAGGTTAGAACTTCACTGAAAAAACAAAAGCATTATTCATTACTTCATTACTCATCACTATCACTTACTTATAACAGTAAGTAAAATACATTCTCCAAATATATTTGCAATTATAAGCATTGACAAGCAATACTTCAGTAAACACTATGTACAAGACATTGTTTAGGCACTGAAATGAATGATATAAAAAGAATGAACAATAGGTTTTTAAAAACCAATTGTTTTTTAATAGACTTTATATCCACCAAATGTCATCTTATTAAAATGTGGGTATTTTTTTACATACTGAAAAAATTCTGTGTAACCTGCTCCTGTCTTCCCAGAGCGCAATGGTTCCAGTCCTTCATGGCCAATCTTTTCACTCTACCACTAGATGTCAATTCTGTGACACTTCATGCTTTGGGTGTAACTATTAAGCTATGATTATAATAATCAAACCTCAGGGCTAACAATAGAAATTCTAACCCCTCCCCAAGAAAGCGTTAACCACGTTATTCCAAAGCAAATGAAACTTAGTGTGGTGGGGTTTTCTGTTCCTTAAAAACAACAACATAGGTCTCTACCAGAGGCAGGATAAGAAATCACATAAACTAGTAGAAATAAAAATGAGAACTAAGACTGGAACCATCTGTATCATGGGAGAGAGAACTAGAAAAGAAAAAAAAGAAAAGAATTATTTTTATTTGGGTATGTGAACCCCAGACTGACAGTGATACACAAAAACAAGTTTCACATTAAGGAGATAGAAACAAATGCAACATATGAAAGGCTGACAGAGAATCATAAAAAGAGGGTTAAAAAAACCCCTCAAAGTACATTTTCTAATTTTATTTGGAGAGGTTATGTGCTGGAATTGTTCATTTAAAATTCACGCAGAAAACCTGCTTTAAAGTCATTCTGATTTAACATATTGTAATTTGTGTTAATGTTTTATTTGTTATCAGCTTAATGCAAATAAGCCCTTATACTGGATTACAAATGCAGAGATTCTTACCAATAATTTACTAATCTATCATTTCCAAACTGGTAACAAAATTCATTCCTCTCATCTTAGCATCATGTAAACTTTTCACTATGTGCACATGAGTTTTTGCTTTGCTAGCCAAGGAATTATTATTCTGTGGCATATTAATTCACTACGTGAAAGGTTAATTCCAAATGAAAAACAAGAAAAGTTGACATATGGTAACCAGGTAAATGCCTCATGAAATTGAATGTTTTCTGGAAAAAATCAACAAGAATTATTCTGATTTTCAAAGAAAAATAAGACATACTTTCCAAGGTTCATTTGTCTCAAGAGTAGCATGGTAAGAATAACCCAGGAACCCACCTCAGTGTGTCTTTGATGTAATGCATTATATTCTTTCTTCAGTTCTGCTTCTCTTTCTTCAAGTCTGCTAACTGAAATTAAGATACATACACTTAATCAAAACAAAATACAAGAAATTTACTTGAAAAGTCCATCTTTAAAACTTGGAATGGCTTATCTATAATCATTAGCAACTTTAGGATTCAGTGCTCCATAAAGAAGTCTTTACAAAGTAGTAACCTCGTTTCATCATCTTTAATAAATAAAACATTATGTGTGTGTGGGGTGGGGGGAATGGGGCAAACATAAGATTGGTTCTCTAATATGCCTATGTTTATCGTGTCATCCCCCTAAATAGATTTTTAACATGATATAGAACTACGTCTTTCAAAAACATTTACAAATCATCTCATAAAAATTTTAACCTGGGAGTAAGGCCCAAATCATTGATTTCTAACACTATTCCAAGTCTTTTTCAGTACTGGCAGTTTGTGAAAGTGTCATTATTTACAAGTACCATTTCCTGCTTCAGGTCTTCTCAATTTCATCGACTCGTCTTCTTTTATTTAGCTCCCCCTGCTGATAGATTTTGTGAGTGGCACTGACTTGGGGTGGTGCTCAAAGAGTACAACTTTCAGGTATTTTTTAGAAAGTTTTAAAACCCAAGAGACAAAATATCAACATAGGATTTCTCAGGAAAAAATAACTAATAGCAAAGAAGGATGATTCAGAGAGGAGGTGGAGTCCAAGCAAGACCACAGAAAAATTACAGTAGTCAAGACAGATGGTAATAAGAGTGTTCCAGACACTGTTACGACAGAGAAGGGAACCAAAATCATGCCGGTGGAGAGGCAGAGGGAAGATTGACCAGCCTGGAGGAGCCCATGCTGGCTAAGGAGCAGTGGGAGACAGTCTGGTGGGGAGAAATAAAATTGGTGCCAGGGGAGCCTGTCAAAATACTCATTTAAGTCCGTTTGAAAGCCTCAGTTTGTTAGAAATGTTCTCTTGGTATAAGGGTGAGCTAGTTACAAACATGTAAGGCTGCTTGTAATCTATAGCCTGTGACTATGGCAGCCAGCTGTAAAACGAACTACTATAAAGTGATACTCTAACAATACACATAAATGTTTTATATGCTTCATGTGAACACACCAGACACCAAACAAAACACAACTTGCACTGCGCCCAGTAAACTCATTTGGGGTTTGTATCCCTTTATCTGTCATTTGTTTGAATACCTTGAAAATAAAAGATTAACTAGGAAAACTGTAGTTCTTTTTGGTTTTGATTTGTTTCTAATTCAAGCCTATATGTCACTGGCTCATTAAGTTTACACCAGTGAATAAACACACACTATAGTACCGCAGTAGCACACCTTATTGTGCCAGGCAAGCATCAAGTATATCTGCTGCTCATCTTATCCTGTGGCTGAAGGTGATAAAAAGCAAACTTGTTATGCAGATGTGCTGAGATAATACAAAAGATGCTAAAAACATCATAATGCTTTTTATTTAAAAACAGGAAATCCAATTATAGATATTAGTAATAATTTCAAAATAAGTATTTTATATTACTTCCTATCAATTAACTTATCAACTTCCTGTCGATTAACTTATCCCAAAAGCTTAAGGGAATCCTGAGACTACTAGACAAACCATATCTATTTTCAATGGTTCATCTTTGTGAATTAATCTTTTTTTGATGAAGTACAACCAAAACAAAAAATTGAATGCTGAGGCTAAAATAAAATCCAATTATCATTCATAGCTCTCAATTTCAAATTTATAGTCAATAGCTGAGCCTCATTTATTTTGCCAGCTAATTGGATATAAATTCAAAATAAATTTGTATCACCATCACTAACATTATAACATTATATAGTGCTTATTATCTAAGAACTGTATATAAATTAACTTATTTGTACCTGACATTAACCTTATGATGAAAATATTATTACATTCATTTTAGAGATGAGGAAACGTAGGCAAATTGGGGTTCAGTAACTTGCCCAAAGTCATACAGGTAGTAAATGGCAAAACAAGGATTTATAACAGAGTCTGGCTTCAGAATCTATGGTTTTTTTATGGGTTTTTTTTTTTGAGACAGAGTCTCACTCTGTTGCCCAGGCTACAGTGCTGTGGCATCAGCCTAGCTTACAGCAACCTCAAACTCCTGGGCTCAAGCAATCCTGCTGCCTCAGCCTCCCGAGTAGCTGGGACTACAGGCACGCGCCACCATGCCCGGCTAATTTTTTCTATATATTTTTAGTTGGCCAATTAATTTCTTTCTATTTATAGTAGAGATGGGGTCTCGCTCTTGCTCAGGCTGGTTTCCAACTCCTGACCTCGAGCAATCCGCCCGCCTCGGCCTCCCAGAGTGCTAGGATTACAGGCGTGAGCCACCGCGCTCGGCTGAGAATCTATGTTCTTAATTACCATGCTATACTGCCTCTCAATAAATACTCCTTTTTCATTTGAGGCAAGGAGCTCAAGACCAGCCTAAGCAACACAGTGAGACCCTGTCTCTACAAAAAATTTAAAAAATTAGCCAGATGCAGTGGCTTGTGTCTGTAGTCCTAGCTACTCAGAAGACTGCGGTAGGAGTATTGCCTGACCCAAAATATGGATGCTACAGTGAGCTATGATTGCACCACTACATTCTAGCCTGGATGACAGAGCAAGACCTTGTCTTTTAAAAAAAAATAAAATAAAATAAAGGCCTGGCGTTGTAGCTCACACCTGTAATCCTAGCAGTCTGGGAGGCCAGGATAGAAGGATCACTTGAGCTCAGGAGTTCGAGACCAGCCTGAGCAAGAGCAAGACCCCATCTCTACTAAAAATTACAAAAAATTAGCTGGTCATGGTGGCACTACTAGTCCTAGCTACTCGGGAGGCTGAGGCAGACAGATTGCTTGAGCCTACGAGTTTGAGGTTGCTGTGGGCTAGGCTGATGCCATAGTACTCTAGCCCAGGCAAGAGAGCCCAGGCAAAAAAGAAAAAAAGGAAGAAAGAAAGAAAAAGAAATATTCTTTTTAATCTGTTTTTCATATTAGAGTTTATTTACAATTTCACTTTGGTGGGGAGGAGTATATTTCAAACAAAAAACTCCTCTTTTCTTATGGAAATAACCCAGTCACGATACTTTGACACAAAGACATCAAACTATCAAGCAAAATATGTACCCAACTTTATTAATCATCAGGGAGATTCACATTAAAACCGAAACGCAACACTACCACCCGTCAGAATAGCTAACATGAAAAATACCATACATCAAGTGCTAGTATGGATGTGGAACAACCATAACTTTCATATACTACTGGTCCTGGTATGCCCATTTTGAAAACTGGTAAGATTTAATAAAGTTGAATGCTTGCCAGCCCTATGACAAAACAATTTCATTGCTAGGAAGTACATATATGTGTCCACCTAAAAGCATTTAAAACAATGTTCAAAGAAGTGCTATCTGTAATCATCCAAACCTAAAAACTCAACTCGTCCAGCAATAGCAGAATGGATAAATACTGATGTACTGGAATACTACACAATGTGAATGAATAAATTATTGCCACATACCTCATGGACTAACCTCACAGACATGATGCTGAGAGAAAGAAGCAGAAACAAAAGAATATAAAGTTCAAAGACATATAGAACTAAGTGGAAGTATTAAAAGTCAGGATACCACAACCACGCTTGACTAGCTTTAAAAAAAAAAAAAAAAAAAAAAAAGTCAGGATAGTGGTTACCGTTGGGGAGGAGTTAGTGACCTGATAAATTTTTGACTGCACAGTTTCTCACCACCCAAGTCCAAACACAATGCGCATCCATTCACATGGGCACTTTCTTTGGCGTGAATACTCATTCTTCTGAATACTCATTCCAACAACTGCTATGAGTTCAACATGTGGCACAGATTTAAACAGACTATTCCAAACCATTACAAACAAGTTGTGCTGCTCTTACTTTAGAATTTACAGGGAAAATAGTAAAAATGCTACCAAATTGTAGAATTATAAAAAGAAAGAAAGATGGGCACCATGGGAGATAAACTAGAATTACTCTTTCAAAAGTCATGTTGGTGGTATCTATTAAGTAAGCAACATGTATATCCTTTGACACAGTATAATCTTTCTTCTTTATCCTACAGACACTTGTACCAATGCCCAAAGATAAGAAAGTGGATGTCCTGTGCAACACATCTTGTAATAGCCTCCAAATTGGAACCACCTCCAAATTTGTCATTAAGAAGTTGATTAAGTGAATTATGATAGTCATATGAGAAAATACAATGCAGTGGCCTTGTTACTTTCTTGCTATGCAACCTTGGGTAAATTAACCTCTCTGGGCTTCAGTGTCCTTACTTGCACATGAGGAATAATAACAGTCTATCAGAGTTAATATTTGTAAAGAACATAGAACAGTACCTGGAACACATGTGTTTTTTAAATAAAATACAATAATTAAAGATACCTGTTTTTAAAATGCTATATATATCTAAATGTACTGACATGGAATGATGCCTAGAACTAAATGGAAGGATATTGAATATATATTGATAAAAATAAAAAATACAAACAATATGATGCCACTAAGATGTCTACAAAGCCAAAACTGGACTGTTTCCCCCAAAGCTGACCTTTCCCCTTTCCCATAGTCCTCTTTTTTTTTTTTTTTTTTTTGAGACAGAGTCTCACTCTGTTGCCCGGGCTAGAGTACCGTGGCATCAGCCTAGCTCACAGCAACCTCAAACTCCTGGGTTCAAGCGATCCTTCTGCCTCAGCCTCCCGAGTAGCTGGGACTACGGGCATGCACCACCATGCCCAGCTAAGTTTTTCCATATATTTTTAGTTGGCAAATTAATTTCTTTCTATTTTTAGTAGAGACGGGGGTCTCACTCTTGCTCAGGCTGGTTTCCAACTCCTGACCTTGAGCAATCCACCCACCTCAGCCTCCCAGAGTGCTAGGATTACAGGCGTGAGCCACCACGCCCAGCCTCCCATAGTCTTCTTACTTGGGCAAAAATCTTGCAGCCATCCTTTTGCTTTCTTTCTCCTTCATACTGAATATCCAATCTATCAGCAAATTCTGCTCATTCTACGTTTAAAGTAAATCTAGAATCTGACCACTCCACCACTCCCATCTTGGTCCAAGAATCAGAGTGATCCATTTGTTACAAGAGATAAACCTACACTGACACACACTTATCACCCAAAGTACATCGTTTACATTAGGGCTCACCTTAAGTGTTGTACACTCTGTTTTGACAAATGTATAATGACATGTATCTACCATTACAGTATCATACAAAACATGTTCACTGCCTTAAAAATCCTATGTGTTCCACCTATTCATCCCTGACTACCAACCCCAAATCCCTGGAACCCACTGATATTTTTATTGTCTCCATAGTTTTGCCTCTTTTAGAATGTCATATAGTTGGAATCATCTAGCACCTAGCCTATTCAGATTGGCTTCTTTCACTTAGTAATAAGTATTTGAGGTTATTCTATGTCTTTTCATGGCTTGATAGCTCATTTCCTTTTGGCACTGAATAATATTCGATTGCCTACATTACCACAGTTTATGCCTGTAATTTTAATAAGAACCAAAAGTCTTAAAATTATAAGTCTTTTTTTTTTTTTTTTTGAGACAGGGTCTCACTCTGTTGCCCGGGCTAGAGTGCCATGGCATCAGCCTAGCTCACAGCAATCTCAAACTCCTGGGCTCAAGCGATTCTCCTGCCTCAGCCTCCCGAGTAGCTGGGACTACAGGCACGCACCACCATGCCTGGCTAATTTTTTCTATATATTTTTAGTTGGCCAATTAACTTCTTTTTTTTCTATATATAGTAGTTGGCCAATTAATTTTTTTCTATTTATGGTAGAGATGGGGTCTCGCTCTTGCTCTGGCTGGTTTCAAACTCCTGACCTCAAGCAATCCGCCCGCCTCAGCCTCCCAGAGTGCTAGTATTACAGGCGAGAGCCACCGCGCCCAGCCAAAATTACAAGTCTTAAACACTCACATCTCTTCTCTGCACAAGTTAATTTTCTTAACCCACAAAAAGTGGTATTTAAAGATGTTTTCTTTTTTTTTAATTTTAATTATTTTATTTTATTTTTTGATATTTCTATTTATTTTTTATTTTTTCCAGGATATTATGGGGGTACAAATGCTGAGGCTAAATATATTTCGCTTGTCCCTCCTTCCCCCTAAAGATGTTTTCAACTAGTATAGCTGCATTTTAGAAACTTGTATGCTGACAGATGATGTCCACCTTTTCACCATGTTTTCAAAGCAAAATAAATCACAATCACACTTAAACTAAGCTCTTAGATTTTTATATAAATATGTGTTCTTACCTGCTTAATAATAGGCTAAATATTAAATTTTGCATCATATAAAAGCAAACAAGTTATCTCATTTGTTAAAATGTCTACATAAATTAGATTGGAATCTGCAGAAATCATAATCAGCTCCTTTAGCATAAGTATTATCCACTTCCATCTGCCTCTCCACTCCAGTACAAGAGTAAATTATAGCCTAGTCATCTCAGTCTACTTAACCTGTGGACCTCAACTAATTTATTTTTCTTTCCCATTAAAATTAAACAGAAGGTTTATCATTGTGTATACTTATATTCAGATGTGTCATTGATAACTAATTATACAAATCAAAACAAGATTAATAATATATTACCTACTACTGGTAGGCAACCACAGAGTTACAAAGATGGGTTAAACATGAAGTTCCCCATTTATGGACTAAGAAATAAACAAGTCAGGATGCCAAGGGGAAATTCAAGGAATAGCATCCCACAGTGGTAGTTCATTATAGTTAACTGCAAAACTACATACTATAGATTTTCAGACAGCTGAGTTAGAGTTTTAGTTGTTTCTAGCTCTAGGGGGATATATAGGCAATTAAAACTGGAAGTAAAGGGGTGTCACAAAATGTAGTATATCTATATAAAGGAATATTATTCAGTTCTGAAAAGGAATGAAGTACAGATGCTATAACATGAATGCTATAACATGAATAAACTTTATGCAGGGGGAAGCAAGGAATAAGGAATAAGTGCTAACAGGTATATGGGGGTCTTTTATCAGGTGATGAAATGTTCTGGAATTAGATAGTGGCAATGGTTGTACAACCTTGTAAATATACTAAAACACACCAGTGAATTGTTCAATCTGAAGTGGTGGGTTTTTAGCGGGGCTTGGTGGTGTGTGCCTGTAGTCCCAGCTACTAGGGAGGCTGAGGGAGAAGGATCACTTCAGCCCAGGAGTTTGAGGTTACAGTGCGCTATGATGACAACACTGCACTCTATCCTGAGTGAATAGCTAGACCCTGTCTCAGAAATAAATAAATAAATAAAGTGGTGGGTTTGTGGTATGTGGATTACATTTCAGTTTTTTAAAAGGTTATTCAAAACCTATCCCTAAATAGCCAGGCATGCTGGCGTGTGCCTGTAATTCCAGCTACAGGAGACTGAGGCAGGAGGATCACTTGAGTCTAGGAGTTTGAGGTTGCAGTGAGCTATGATGCCACTGTAGTCTAGCCCAGGCAAAAGAGAGAGATCCTGTCACACACACACAAAAAACCTATCTCTTTATACGGCATGAAGAAATTACTTCTTAATAATAAAGAAAAAGAAAGTCAAATGGTGAGGGAACAAAAAAATCTCAACATTTAGTAAATGATGAATAAATTAATAAACGTACAGCGAAGACTTTTAAAACAATGATAAAATCAAGCCAGAGGAACCCTGAAGTTATATTTTCAAAAAGCGGATTATATAAGCACAAATCATAAACACTGCATTTTCATTAAAATGTCCCCCTCTTCTCTTCCTCAGATAATTCCCAGCGAAAGAACAGGCAGAGGGTTGTTAAGCCTTAGGTACATTCACTCCCTTGCCTCGACACTTGAGGAAAATCAACACATGGAAGCAGAGTGTGGAATGATGGACAGTGGAGACTCCGAGGGGTAAGGGAGGACGGGAAGTGCTTGGTGGGTATAATGTATATTGCTCCAGAGATGGATGCACTGAAGGCCCTGACTTCACCACAGTGCAATATATCAGTGTAGCAAAATTGCACTTGTACCCCATGAATATATACAACTAAAAATTTAAAAAAAACACTGAGCAAAGCCACATACCACCTATTAAGGTTGTTAAGCTGAGGCAGAGACCGGCCAGATGTCAACCAAAGCAGTTTCTTCTTTTTCTTGGACATGTAGACTAAATATCCCTACCCCTGATGTTAGCCTCTGACTGAACTATATAGCGAGTGGTAGAGCCAACTATATAGCCAACAGAAGTAAAAGTGATGCGTACCTCTGTTAGGCCTGGTCCAATAAAAGCTTTCCACATGTAATCCTCCACTCCTTTTCCCATTCCTCTGACTTAATGCAGGTGAATATAACAAACTTGGAAGCTATAAATTGGAAAGTGCCTGTGTTTCCAAAGAAGCCACCCACTTACTCCAAACATCCACTTTTTAAACTTTACATGAGCAAGAAATAGCATATAACACTTGAGTCACTATATATAATTTCTGTGACTTGTTTGCTACAGCAACTAGAGTTAGCCTAACTTATATCAGTTTATAAACACATATTAAAGTCCTCTTAAAAGTTAGTATTCTAAATCATCAAAGGTATGTCACCCCATCATGCTTTAAGAATAGTTTATGTCTTTGTTAGTTTGGATGATTTTCAGAATGCTATTCTGGCAATTTAATCTCTCCTCTATAAAACACACAGCAAGAACCTGGACAGAAACTATCTAAGACTTTCTGTATTTCATGTTTTCTTTACCCCATACTGTGATTCTAAATTTTATTATAGCATTATCTTTTTAGATACACATAATACAAAGATCATATCATATGATCATATAATTGATCATATAATGCAGCAGTCCCCAATCTTTTTGGCACCAGGGACCAGTTTCATGGAAGAAAATTTTTCCATCAACTGGGGGTGGGGATGGTTGTGGGATGATTCAGAAACATTACATTTATTGTGCAGTCAGACCTCTCTGTTAATGATAATCTGTATTTGCAGCCACTCCTCAGTGCTAGCATCACCGCCTCAGCTACACCTAAGATCATCAGACATTAGATTCACATAAGGAGCATGCAACCTACATCCCTGACATACACAGTTTACAGTAGGGTTCATGTTCCTAGGAGAATCTAACGCTGCCACTGATCTAACAGGAGGCGGAGCTTATGCAGTGATGCGAGTGATGGGGAGTGGCTATACATACAGACGAAGCTTCACGACCTTGCCCACTGCTTACCTCCTGCTGTATGGCCTGGTTCCTAACAGGCCACAGACTGGTACTGGTTCATGGTCCAGGGGTTGGCAACCACAGATATAATACATAGAATATATATTATATACACATACACTAATTGAGATCATATAACACAAATTTAGAACCTCTCACTCTTTTCTGTAAATACCTACAATAACTCAGTACAACAACATATCCAATGAAGCTAGTTTGCTCAAGGCCTAAGTCATATGAAATGGCATAAATACTTTTGAGAAATATCTTTCAACATAGGGAAGAGCTACCTCTTGAAAGTCCTGAATGCCACTAAGGAATTAGTTAAAGGGAAAAGAAAAGGGAAGTAGAAAGGAAGGGGAAAGCAGGAAAGAAAAGCCCATCTGGGCAAGGACTGTAGACAACCCTGAAACCTCAAGTACTATAAGGTTATCTTGTGCCTATATTGTTGCATTACATTTGAAGTATATTAAATGATCATTTCTTGTTTAATAGTAGCTCCCATGTGACCTCAAACTTCAAAATGATCTCAGAAAAAAAATCCCGAAACCTTATCATTTTACTAGCTACAACCTGAGCCTAACTGGAAAAAAACAAGATTCTAGTCATCCTGCCCAAAACAACAGATAACTAAACTGCCATTTTTTTAACTGCTAATTTTCTGGAGAGAAAAAATATCAAATCATGGCATCTAAAAAGAAAAAAGGTAAGGAGGAACAAGAAAAAAGATCAATCAAAAGACTAATCCAAAATCTCCCCCTTATAGTAACTAATGGAAATACTTCAGCCTTGTTTTGAATGCTCTTTCTATCCATCTTTCCAAAGAGCAAGAGGATATGATTAAGGCAGGAAGAGCCACCTGCTCTGCCGGCTCAAAATCAGAGCTTACCTCCTTAGATTGATGGCCTTTGCCAAGTTTGGAACACCTTCCATCTCTGTTGTCTTCTGCCCCATCAGACTGCTGATAGGCCTATGGGGGGAAGAAAGAGAAACAGACCTGCTAGAATGCCATATCCAACTCATTATTTGCCTTCTCAAAAGGAAACATCAGTTCTTACGGTTCACGGAAGGCAGACAATCCAACTGTTACCAGGCCTCAGAAGATTGACATTAGTCTTTCAGAAACTTCTCCTTGAACAATTTAGCATCAAAGTCCCAAAAGGTAAGCAAAAATCAAAGACTAACTTAGGAGCAAACAAATCTCACTCAGACGACCACATCAAAACAATAATAAAAACGACTCCTCTACCAACTAAGTCCTTCACTAAGTCTCTAATCTTCAAAAGATATTCAGATAAATACTGTATGTTATTAATCAAAGACACAATGTGAAATTATAAATATTTTAAAGCTCTCACGAATCAATCATCATATCCTTAAAACAGAGTAGGATAACATCAAAGAATTCCAGTAGTAGAAATTTCTAGCAATCTGACACAGTCACTGTCTCAAAGAGGTTACCTAAGGCATTCACAACAGAAAATTGACTATCCTTCTAAGTCTCCATGTAGGGAGAGTCCATGCTCTACCTCAGCACATATTCCTGTGTATCTTCCTCATGGTCAACAAATACTTCCGCATGACCAACCAAAGCCAACAAATTCATGTCCTCTAATCTTCCAAAATTACAGAAAAACAGCATGGTATCTTCCTTATCCATCCCTTTATATGGTTGAAGGAGTAATCAAATCCTTCATTTTTTTCCTGTTCTCTAAGCTAAATCACCATAAATCCTTCAACTCTTACTCACAAAATTAATTTTCTATGATATCTTTAGTTCTAGATGTTAATTATACACTATAACTGTAAGGTTCTCAATAGATGATACTACACTATAAAAATAAAAAAGCCCAAATACAGATAATAAAACATAAAACAGAACTGAAAACCACACAGTATTACCTAATAAAGCAGAATAAAATGTCAGCATTTGCATAAATTATCTTGTGCCTAATTTTCTACTTTCTCTATCTTATATAGGCTCTTAAAAAAGAAATAGCTCTTAAATAAAGTTTACTCAACATACAGATATACTAAATCTTGCAAAGAACTAGATTCTGGATATATGCACTAAGAGTAACTATATAACTTCTTTGCCTTTTTTTTTTAATCAAGAGATAAAATCTGATACTACTAAAGTTGCCTTATTAAAAAAATCCTTTCAACAAAAATACAAGTCAATAGTCTACTTTATCATTCTAAAAGTTATGTAGAAGAAATTGTCTATTGACAAGATAAAACTAAAACAGAAGAAGCGACCTATTATGGTATTATTCAACTTTTTCTGAGTGACAGAAAATATTTAGGCTCTCTCAAATATTAACTTTGATATGAAACTATACCTGGTAACTTTAAACAGTTTATGTGCTAAGAAAATTCTCAATTTGTCAATCACATCATTAATATACAGATCTTGCTTTGAAGGTCTGTTTTAAGTCATTTATTTCTTTTTATTTATTTATTTATTTATTTATTTATTTATTTGAGACAGAGTCTCACTTTATTGCCCAGGCTAGAGTGAGTGCCGTGGCGTCAGCCTAGCTCACAGCAACCTCAAACTCCTGGGCTCAAGCAATCCTGCTGCCTCAGCCTCCCAAGTAGCTGGGACTACAGGCATGCGCCACCATGCCCGGCTAATTTTTTTTTTACATATATATTAGTTGGCCAATTAATTTCTTTCTATTTATAGTAGAGATGGGGGTCTCGCTCTTGCTCAGGCTGGTCTGGAACTCCTGAGCTCAAATGATCCGCCCACCTCGGCCTCCCAGAGAGCTAGGATTACAGGCTTGAGCCACCGCGCCCGGCCAAGTCATTTATTTCTTTAAAATAAAACTTATGTTAATGATTATACGACCTCTCAATACTTTTCATCTAGTTTAGCGCTTATTCTTTTTTTTTTTTTTGAGACAGAGTCTCACTTTCTTGCCCAGGCTAGAGTGAGTGCCATGGCGTCAGCCTAACTCACAGCAACCTCAAACTCCTGGGCTCAAGCAATCCTGCTGCCTCAGCCTCCCAAGTAGCTGGGACTACAGGCATGTGCCACCATGCCCGGCTAATTTTTTTCTCTATATGTTAGTTGGCCAATTAATTTCTTTCTATTTATAGTAGAGATGGGGTCTCACTCTTGCTCAGGCTGGTCTCAAACTCCTGAGCTCAAACGATCCGCCCACCTTGGC